>PNEQ01053667.1:0-56151 GCA_003012365.1 Medauroidea extradentata | reverse complement strand
TTGGGAAGTCATTGCTTTGAATTTAGAATTGTGGAAATCTAGAGTGTTCTCACACAGTCTCTCAGGTAGAGTTTTTTTAGTTCACTGTTCCTGGTAGCCTGCAGAGTTTGTTGCCACTGCAGTGCTAGTGAATTCCATTGCGGACAGTGTCCTGGTAGTGTGTGTAGGCCGATGGCCTTGTGTTAGGTTGTAGGTAGGTAGGTGGGGGGTGTGGTGATGGATGTTTCGGTGTCGCCGGGCGGTCGTGTGCTGTGGGTCCTTCTGGTACCTTCGGCGTGTGGCGGCCTACCGGGGGCACTGGACGCCTCTGTCAACACTCCCCCGCTCCCCTGTCCCACATTACCAGCTGTTGGTAGGGCTGACGCACGGGCTAGAAGTGCACTACAGCACATTTCTGTCGTTCTGCTCTCGGACAGCCCCCCCGCCCGTGACGTCAAACGTCGCTGACGAGTGAATGCCCTGTGGGACAGAGAGGGTAGATGTTGCGCCGATCTGGAATGGTCGCTGCTGACCATTCCAGGAAGGTAAATCATGGAAGGTTCTCGACGGCGCGACCAGCCGTGTTTTGGCGCGCTCTCTTTTCCGCTCTTCTTCTTTTTGGCTCTCTTTTTCTCTTTTGCTCTTTTGATCTCTCTCTTTTTGGACACTTAGGAGACATGGCGATGCCCCGATGGGCGAGGCGTAAGCCTAAGGGCTCCGGCTGCGAGATGGCAGGAGTTTGAGTAAAGTTTAGTTTGTCAGTTTCTTTTATTATTACTATTAATTCTAATTTCGGTAAATCGTTCATTTATTTCGGGATAAGAAGACTTCGTAGCCCTGAGATGGATGAGACTTCGCTGGACAGGAACATCAAAATGATAAGTATTCTTTCATATTATTATTTTATTTTTAAATTATTATTATTTCCCCTTTAGATTTCGTGTTCGGTATTTGTTGAATAGTCGTGGATACGTTGACGCGGGTATTTGTTGTTGGCCAGTGAAATTGCCTTTTATTAAATATTTTCAGAGTAATGTAATGACCTCGGGATTGTTTTGTAATGCCAGAAACCACTTTACTGTGTAGTATCATTTCTTTTCTTAATGTAATAGCTGGTCACAGTTCATCACATTTAAATAACAAATCTTTTTCCAAATTGTACCATTTTATTTTCATTAATGTAATATTTACTTTTGTAACAACTTATTTTAATATTTTGTAATAATTCACAAATAAATGCTCACATTTTGCTATCAGTCAAGGTGTGTACTCTGTTTCAATGTCTTTTTGGCCTAATTGAAAGTGACCCCAGTCAAGCTTATGTAAATGTTAATTGTGCTCATTTTCCCAATGTTGTGGTTATTTCACGAGATAGTACCCCATACATTGATGTTATTTTAGGGTCCCTTCAGGTTAATGCTCTTGTTGATTCTGGTTCTGCAAGGACTATTATTTTCAATAAACTTTTAAACAACCTCAAAATTTAAATTTAGTGAGATCTATACAGCCCAATCATTTTAACTGTTACACTGCTTCTAGTGACCCATTACCAATATTGTGCTGTGCTACACTCAAGCTAAAGATTTTTAATTTTACTTGGCTATTTAAATGTCTTGTTGCTGAAAATTTGAGTTTAAATTTTATCTTGGGTGCTGATTTTATCAGAAGGTCTGGCTTAGTTATAGTTATTCAAGCTAAGGAAGCATTTTTCAAATTTCCCTCCAAACAGAAAATTTCTTTTGTAGAGCAGAATCAGCATATCAACTTACCTGCTTCTAAAATTAGTGCTGAATTAAATTATAAAAGATCTGTAACATCTCTTGAACATGTAAATGAAAATGAGCGTGCAGCCGTACAGAATCTTTGTAACCAATTTCCTAAGGTTCTTACTTCTGAGTTAGGTTTAACTAAGATTCTTGAGTACGAAATTAAACTTCTTGATAAAGAACCGGTTAAAAGTCATCCTTATCGTTTGGCTCACTTTAAAATGGACCTATTAAGGCACCAAATTCAAGATCTAATTGATAAAGGTGTCATAGAGCAATCCACCTCACAGTATGCTAGCCCTGCTTTTCTAGTTCCAAAGGCTAACGGTAAAGAACGTATGGTTATAGACTATCGAAAACTTAACCAAAAGATAGAAATTGAGTCTGTACCACTTCCGGACCTTCGTTCAGCTTTCTATTGGTTCAGTAAGTCCAAAATTTTCACTACCATTGATTTAAATGCTGCATACCATCAGATACCTTTAACTAAACAATCTAAACCTATCACAAGCTTCTGTGCCCACGTGCCTTTTGGTCTGGCCACAGGAGCCCAAGTACTAACTAGGTTAATTGACCAAATTTTTCACGATATAAAATTAAGTATGTATACAATTATTTGGATGATATGGTTGTGTACTCAGAAAATTTTGACCAACGCCTTATCCATTTAAAAGAGGTTTTGACCAGATTAGAGAAAGCGGATCTTACTGTTAATCCAGCTAAAGTGAACTTTTCCGTTCCAGACATTTCCTTCCTGGGACACAAAATCTCTTCCCACGGAATATCTATTGACCCTGAGAGAACTCTTGCAATCCAAAATTTTCCCCAGCCGTGGGAGGCTAAGGGTATTGCCCGTTTTATTGGCATGGTTAATTTCTTTGGCAAATTTATTCCAAATCTTGCAGAAAAGGCCGCACCATTAAACTCTTTACGCAAGAAGTCTGCAAAATTTGTATGGGGTGCTGAACAACAAACTGCTTTTCAAACTCTAAAACAGGACATAATAAACCCTCCAGTCCTTTGTATGGCTGACTTTTCAAAACAGTTTATACTGCAGACAGATTCCTCGAGTGTCGCTATGGGTGCAGTCCTTGCACAGGAAGTAGACGGTGTACGCCAGCCTGTTGCTTTTGCGTCTCGTACGCTTACTCTCCATGAAAGAGTCATCTACCATCTATGAACTCGAGTGTCTAGCTGTAGTTTTCGGTATTGAGAAGTTCCGTCAGTATCTTGAAAACTCAGAGTTTCTCCTGGAAACAGATAACCAGGCATTATTTTGGTTTTTGGTACACCCCAGGCAGTAAGAAAAAATTGGCCAATGAGTAATGCGGATTTCATCTCTAAAATTTAAAGTGCAATACATTAAAGCATCTCAAAATGTTGTTGTTGATGCTTTGTCCCGTATGTTTGTAGAGCCAAACTATTCATCAGAAGACCTTCCAAATTGTAATGTTCTCACAGATTTTCCATGGAGTTTTAGATGTATTAAAGATTATCAAAAGGAAGATCCAGAATTATTTACTATTATCCAAAATCGTTGCTCACTTCTCGGCCTCGCGCTGGTCGTTTTTTAGTTGCCAACAATTTGTCGCAATAGCCCAACTTTATCGCAATAGTGGCAAATAGGTCTTTTACGGGGTGGTTCTGAATTTTTTGAAGGAGTTCTAGTTCCCACAGGGTTGTCAGTTGCTTTTGAATAAGAGGGAGCATCACTGTTAACATAATTACAGTTACGCTGATTACATGATTTAGGTTTCCAGTAGCCAGTAGATGGTTTATTAGTGAACTTATCACGCTTCTGATCAACATAGCGGATGTTTTGGGAATGTACGCACATTTTGTTAAGAGAAATGAAGTTGGTAGGTTTGCTGTGAAAAACAAACCGGGAGCGTTCCTGTGGTGTCAACCCTTCAAGTGTGTTATCTACAACCTCTCCTTCAGATAGATTCATTCTGAGAATCACAGCAGCTTCCTTGATACTACTCACGTATACAGAGAGTGATTCGTCTGGGTTTTGGAGCTGGTTGAAATGTCTCAATCTGAATTCAGTTAAAAGACGTGAAGGAATAAAAAAATGCAAAATATCCTCATGATAAGCATCAAAAGTGAAATGCTGAGCAATAGCTAATTGAGTGCGCACACTCAGTGGATCATGAGTAAAAGGATAAATTACCTCAAGTAAACTAGCATCAGGAATAGACTTACTCTGGTTCAGTTTCACAATAATTTTCATGAATTCTAGTAATTTGGGCACATACAATCATTTCAGTACTGGGAAAATCTTTTAGCATCAGTTCTAAGGGATGGGATAGTTTGCCAAACACAGTGGAAGAAGGTTGGAATTTAGATGGGAAGACAAGAGGATGTTATGGTTACAGATGGTACAAAAACAGCACCAAAACTGTCATTAGTGCCAGAAGTGGCAGTAGTGAAAACACCTCCACTATTTAGTGTAACAGATATGGAACCAGGACAAACAAAGGTATTTGGAACAGTAGTGCCAAGAGTGGTTACTGAAGCACTAGGATCAGAGATGTGGACATTGTGTAGCTGTTCAGTAACAATGGAGGTGTCAACAGACACCTGAGTACCAAAATTATGAAATTCAGCTTCTCTTATTTGTAGCCTAACAGCTAATGAAGTTAACTTGGTGACAATATTGGCTAAAGAGCTTGCTTGGGCCTCATTTAGGTCACCAGCATGAGCTTGCCTAAGATTATTTACACGCTGTTCAAGGTGAACAAGACGGTGTTTTATTCTAGGTAGAGACTAAAGAGCAGAAATGTCTACAAGGTCACCAATTAGGTCAATAAGTACTAACAGTTTAGTTGTACAAGTTTCATATTCCTGGGCGACATCAATGTCACTAATATTAGCAATATCAGGTGGAGTAGAAGCTTGAATAGCACTGCGCAAGGAGGAGCGCAGAGAAGTGACATAGGTCCCTTCAGCAGGCACAAGGCCACGCAGTTTCAATTCATAAATGAGTTCCTCACATAAGAGGAATTCAGGAACAAGAGCACTCATGCTTAAAATTATTCAATACCAAAACACACAAAATATAAAATTTACAACTTAACCTAAAATATGCTTAAACAAAAATTATTCAATACCAAAACACACAAAATATAAAATTTACAACTTAACCTAAAATATGCTTAAACATGTGTCACCACCAGGCCAACCATGCCGAAAAATATTGAGAACGGAGAAACATGCAACAGCATACAAGAGAAGATGCGAAAGGCAGAACCACAGCTGCTGATACGAATTTATCAGCCAACCTATCCTTCAGAGAATGCCCAAAAAACGTGGACCAGGTTCCACAAAATGCAAATTCTCAAAAGGGTAAAAAAAATGGGGCTAGCAACAAAATTTCCTTCATGATTATTTTTTTACATGGATTAATCAGAGCATTAATTAACTGGTTGTTTAATTACGATAAAATCATTATAGATCACAGGTTATATAATTTAAAAAATAAAAAAATATTTCAAGTTCGTGGAGGTGCAACATGAACATACTTTACTTTCTTAAACAAATCAACATAATATATATATATATATATATATATATATATATATATATATATATATATATATATATATAGAGAGAGAGAGAGAGAGAGAGAGAGTGAGTTTCTCCTTTTGTTATACAAATAATTTAACGAGAATTCTAAGTTTCACAGAGTGAGAATAAGTTACATTCAAAGAAGCAAAAATTGGAGGCACCCCGGTTGAAATTAAAATTACTTATACAAATATTCACAACTTTTTAAACTTTTTTTTTAGAAATTTGAAGGTTAGATTTAGAGGTTCACAAGTCCTGAAGATACACCTTGAATGAAGTAATTTTTATGGTATGGTTGTGTTAGTGACGACCAACTGGCTAGTTTATTTTTAAAAAAAAAATCACTTTCCTCAAGAGTGCAGAATGCCCGGCCTCAGCTGTTCGGGAAGCAACATCACGAGCACGAAGTAGGCTCAGAATCAAGAAGCCAACACGCCCCAGAGGTAGTTCGGAAGTCTAACCAGGCATTGATACGAACTGCTCCAAAATGTTATGAGGAGCCGAGGGTCTTGGGCCATGGCAGCGAGACGCCCGGGAACTAGGACCGCTATTAACACAAGTTTAAAGAAGTTAAAAAGAGAAAATAAAGGTTGACAACACAACCTGGCTCGTAATAAGAACAAAACTTACCCAAAAAGCGGAAAGATAAAAAACTTGTTGCTTTCACAAATGGTGTGATTGAAGAGAAAGAAAAGGGAAAATGACTTAGCCAGCATATCGTACGTACGTCCAAATCGATACTAAGCTATTGCAATTGTGCACTGTATATCACCGCTACACAAACTTATAAAAGAAATATTCAAAAATTCAACAAAAACATTAATTAATAATAATAAAATCTTTATATATTTATCCACATATCAGCATGATAATATAATCAATAAAAGGACATACAATAAATTGCTGTAATGCTGACCAAGTGATCAAGATTTTAAAACTTTTTTTTTTGCAAACAGCTGCCATCAAGCATGATACTAATAATTTAACAGAACATTCAAACGCCATTTTGTTAGACAAAAATATTTAAATTAAAGAATTAAAAGGTTACAAAATACTCTTACAGGAATCAAAAGGAGACATAATAACCATAAAGGAAGGTTGCATTGCCAAAATAAAAAGAAACCTTTACCAACTCCATAAGTAACATAAAAGTCGTGCCAAATGGCACATTATGATAGCCTAATTTGGACCTTGTGAGGTGTCCACAATGAGCAAAACATTAAGAAAACAGTTTCAGAGCTCACATTACCATGAGCCCGGAGCTCAACATGGGAAAACACTGCTATATTGCACCCTCTTCTGAATTCTTGAAGTAGGGGCGAACCTTACCTATCTACATACAATAATTTTACATGTTCTTTATTTCAGAAGTATAACACGTAATTTAAAGTAATTTTATGAAAGCAAAATTCTATTATCCGCGATGGTCATGATATACCTGCTGTCGGACCTTATGGAGATGCTTTTAAAATTCAGTACAAAAAAGGAGAAGTTACACAGTGAAAAGTGATTACTGTAATATTTGCTAGTTTGCTATGACAAAACAGTTCACCTAGCATGAAAAGTATTGGAACTGTTGTTTCTTTTAAACCTGTTGCATAGAAGATTTTAACTGACAGTTGGTACACTGGCCGAAAGAAAAATGATGTGGAAGAAAAGAAGAGGATTCTAGATGCTGCTATCACCATCCTCCAGGAAGAGATAAGATCTGAAATTTATGATTGTTTGACTTACCCAACTTGCAAAGAAATATCGAAAGGAGGAGAAAATCAAGTAGGTGAGATGCAAACTCATCTGCTCTCTGGTTTAATGAAACCAGTAAAAGGTCCATCTTGCAACCAGAAGCTATTGAATGTTGCGCATGCTATCATTTTTTTCGTGCATCCACATTCTTTTAGGTATGTCATCTCTGAAAGTTGGAATTGAAGTGTTTCTTCACACACATTTCCGAACAAGACTTCTCATTAACCTTCTGCACAATTTAGGCTGCTCAGTTTCCTACAGTAAAATTTGGAAGTATGAAACTTCCATGACAGTTAACACTTCGAGTAAAGTTCAGGACACTGGATTCGTGTAATTTGGGTTCGACAATGCAGATCATAACACTCAAACTCTGTGGAAGGACATGGAACTTATCACGTAATGGGAGGAGTGCTGTGTGTGACACCATCTTCAGCTGTTCAGGCGAGTTTTCCTGCTACACACACGCAGATTCTGCCAGTGACTAATATTGTTGGAAAGTTTGGCTTCATCCCAATAGCTACTTATTACTGGTCCAAGAACCATGGAATGGATCACCTGATAATGGAAGATGTTCTCTCCCTGACATTGTGCCCGATAAATGCCAAACTCTGAACCACATACCACTGGATTTGGATGGCTGGTCCCAAGTCAACAGAAGAAACTCATAATATGGCCACCTCCATGCTGCTGGCCATATTCATTATAGAAAATCAGCCCACCTCAATCTCCATAATTAATCTAAATTGAATACTACTCTGTTGAATCAAGAGTTTAAACATTTTGTTAGTCAGGGTAATTTTACAGTTCGCCGATTTGATAACTTTTGGCGCTGTGTTGGACAGACATGACGATAAAGCAGGTCTTAATGTGATCTATGACGGTAAGCAGTGGTTTGACATAAGACCGAAGCATATCTGACAGCGTCATAGCACGCTGGATTGGCACCATGCCCAGAAGTCTCCATGTGACGGAAGCAGTAGAAGCTTTCACCGAGTGGCAGGTGAATCCTCCGATCAGCACATTTCTTTATCAAGATCGTGGCAGATGCTGGATACCAATGATTTGAAGAAATTTATAATTTGGCTTACTCAACACTCGCCCTTCAACCAATCTGGAGAGCTAGTTTCCCTGTCTTCAGGAATTATTGCCAACAATACAGTAAATTGTGACTCAGTCGAGGAACTAGGTGAACATGCTGTCAGGAGAATCGTGGGAAAACCTTTGCAAAAGTGACTTTGAAGAGAAAGATACAAGTGTTCACACTGGCAGCTATGGGAAAGACCATAACAATGAATAAGAATCCTGTAGTTATCCATCCTAACCAACTGTTTCACTACATTGTATGTGTTGTACGAAGTGTAGATGACCTGGAAAATTGCCTACAATATGCATTGGCACCATACCGACCATCTTTGTCAGATGATCTTGGTCTGCGTAAGGGAACAAAATCAAAGAATATTCAAATAATCTACAAAATATGCTGGATTAGCAATAAGTTGCCTGAGAACCCAAGCTATGTTATAGATGGTGGGGATCTTTTGCACAGAGTACCTACATCGGCCCCACCCAGCAACATATGGTTGTGTAAAGTCTACATTAATTACAAAAACAGAAATTATGGAACAAACGTCATTGTAGTATTCAAAGGATATTAATCAAGTACAAAAGATGCAGTAAATATGCGCCGGGCTGCAGGAAAATCAGCTGCGAAGTTTGAAGTTACTCCATGCAATTCTGTAACAATTGCAGAAGGGCAAATCTTGTCCAATGTTGACAACAAACATTTTTGAAACTCCTTAGAACAAAATTAAAGGAAGCAAATTTTCCAGTTTACCAAGCCGCTAGCGACGTGGATATGTTGATTGTTGAAACAGTGAAAACATAGTCAGGACGATCTGCTGTTGTGGTTGGCACGGACTCTGATATACTTGTACTCGCTGCTGCCTTGACACAATCCCAATGTGCCGTGTACATGTTAGTTCCAGAAAATTCCATCAACTGCAGCACAGAATTGCATGAAGTTCTTGGTAACACGAAGAAACATCTACTTTTCTTACATGCTTTTATGGGATGCGACACCACCCCTGCATTGTACAAAAGAGGTCCAGATGTCCAGACAGTTGGTAAAAAATCTCCAAACTATGTCTTGAATCTTGCATGCCTTCCTCATACTTCAGCTTCCGCACACCAGCATTGTCTGCAAGTGTATCCCAAGTCTGAGCATGGAAGGGCAACATATTTTCAGCTGAAAATTGTGGCTGGACCACCAAACAAGACACTACAAACCTGTCAGAACCACTTTACCGCCTGCACCAGACAACCTGCTGCATCTCATATGTTGTGGGTGCAAAGGAGACTGCTCCCGAAACTGTGAGTGCAAATGAAGCGGTTTGACATGCACCACTATGTGCAGAGAATGTGCGGAAGAGTCCTGCTTCTATCAGAATATTCCGGATTCAGAATATGAAGACTATTTCAAAGGCAATTACAATACAGAGGAACACGTGGAAGTGAAACGTACCAACATTTCCACCAGAGATGTTGTTTTGAAAATAAGACGAGTTTAATGAAAGATGCTGTGCTTTCAGATATATTGAAAACAATGTTTTAAAAAGGTTAAATTTTAAAATCACGTTAAAATTTTCAAAACTAATTCTATATTCCTACAGTACGAAAATGCAGTTTCATGAATTTACCATGCAATAATTCATAAAGTAAAATTATATCAGTTGTCTATTTAAGAACCTTTAATTGCAGTCATGAGTTCTTCATTGAAGACATTATTATTTGGCACCAACCACACCTCTTTAGGACTTTTTGTTTCAGAGTTCTTTCTTTTCTTATAAAAATTCAACACGGCAGCCAGTTTTTCAAAGTTCAGGCTGTTTCTCATGCAGGATTTTTTGAGATTTTTCTGGGTAAATACAGAAGGACCTAAAGAACTTGTTCTAAAAAGAATCAGGTTTCTAATAATTATCTCCTAGCCTATTTTGCCTATATTATTAACACTGATTTAACAGCCCCATTAAAAGGTTAGGAAACTCACTTGGAAATTAACACAATGATGTCATTATACTGGACACTACAAAGCACATCAACAGGAAATCCTTATTTATAAATACAGCAGCAAATTCTTCGTGAAAACACACAAAATATCTCAAGACTTTAAGAGCAATACTATATACTTCTTAAATCAGAGAAATTTAGAAGACAGAAAACTTGATCCATGCAATGTTAGAGAGAAAAACAATGTAAGTATAGGGCTTTATGGCCTGCAACACCAAGGTCTTAAGAGCTGATGAGGATGAAATGAAGTGAAGGGACAACACAACATCCATGTCCAAGCCAGGAATCGAATCCAGGACCTCTCACACTGCTAACCAGCATCTAACAGACTATGCTACGGAGGGTGGCATGTACATTTAGCTAAATCTAAAAACTCTATTTCAGTTTTTCCCCACTTAATCTTCACACTCATTTATACAACTAAGCAAAAACAGTGGGATATTATTCAAATGCTTTATTTTGATTCTAAAAGATACACCACTTTATGAAAGCTCTAGGAATGTTACTCTTTGAAATCAAGAGTGACCATTCTTCAGTTTTACGAATATGAAAGTAACAACAATTTATGAATAACACATTCAAAGAGGGCTTTTAAAAATAATATACTGCAATAGTTTAGTAAATTTTTTAAATTTTCTGCAAAAACTAAGCTAGTCTGTGTATGTGGGCACAAGATAAACAGTGCCACGATCATGGTTTCAGCCAGTAGCCCAAAACTACAGGCATCAACACTAATGCCTTTTTTGTTTATGATGTTTTGCGTTAAGCCCTGCAGTTGATTTTTTTAAATATTTATAACACACTTCAGGCATAAAGTATAATTAAAACTTTCAACCACAGTAGTAGTAAGGTTGGCACAGTTTAGATTAGTGCTGAGCAGATACTAATATGCAATGTCAGTACCGGCCAAGATTAACATTATCGGACTGGAAAATATTCGTTAGTGATTTAGCTGATATTAAATGCTGATATTATTACACATAATACAATAGAATCCCAATGTTATGTTCCATTTGTTTTCCCATATATTATGCTGATTTGTTTTGTTACTTACATGCAGACGTCGTATTTATTATTTCATGCAGTCGTTTTTTAATTCCATGGCATAACATTGTACAGCAACAAAAACATTTCTATCATTTTGTTATAGATTAAAAAAACTAATACATAGGTATCTAAAAATATGGTTACGTAAGTTTCTACACAAAATGGAGCTAACATACCACATAAATAAACTACCACTAGATCTACAGTAGAGTCTCGTTATAGCGAAATGTCACGGTTCTGGGTTCAAACTTCGCTATAGCCGTGTCTTCGCTATAGCCGAATTTGCCCGATTCTGACCCATAATCCCAAAAATTGCAATTAAACTTTATTTAATCTTATTTAGTTACAAAACTCTACAAAAAGTTCCGCATAAGCAGTTACTGCTCTATCCATACAAAGTGCAGCTCTGCAACCTAATGATACACCAGCACACACAGAAATTTCTGCCTACATCTCGTAACTCATTGACAAAAATGACAACTACCTCAAGCAAGTTGTGTCCTGTGACAAAGCAAAAGTTCACGTGTCGGATGTACTAGACAGGCATAATGTTAAAATCTGGGGTACCTACACAACATTCCCAGTATCCTGAAAATATGTGTGACAGTTCAAAGGTGAATGTGTGGTGTGGTGTCAATGCAATAGAATAACTCGCCCAGTCTACTTTATCGAAAAAACAATGAGAACCAATGTGTACCTGGACATGCTAAACAAATTTGTGATCCCGAAACTGGCAGACATGCAACCTACTATTACCTTTCAGCAAGATGGCCGACACAAACCACCACAGAGGGGGTGGTGGTTTGTGTCAACCATACATCCCACACAAGAAAAATTGTGGCTTGGCTATTTGAAAATTCCAGAACCAGCAGATTCTTGGACAATGGATTGGCAGACACACCCCAATCCTTTGGCATCTCCTTCACTTACCGGATATCACACCTCTAAACTAGTTATGGACTAAATTAGGACAGCATATACAAATCACCTGTAGACAAGTTAGATGAATTAAAGAAAAAGGATTATATCAATCATTCAGACTGTCTACTATAAGCAAATGTAGAGTAGACATATCAGGAACTGGAGTGACATTGTAATGTTCTTCAGGCAATAAAGAGTGCACATGTAGAAGTCTAATAATTTTGTATAACTTAGGAGGATATGTCCTTCCACGTGCAAGAAACCACTTGCTTCAATCACCTTTAGTAGTTTTTTACTTACGTTTGAAGTTGTTTTTGTAATTTGAAGGCATCCTTTATAGCATAATCACAAAAGTCAACGTATGCGTGTTCCAATACTCAATGTTAATAAGACAGTGAAGTATTAGATCCACAATAGCTATGCTAACACAGAAAAATGTGTCTTGTATTTTCCCTTTAACTAGGTTATTCACGGTTCACTTAACTAAGAGTACCTGTATTACCACACTAACTAATGAAATGAAACCATCCAGTTCTAAAACAAAGCCTACCCACTCAGAAGTTGCTTAAAATATGTTTGAATGAATGTTACATCTGATCCACAAACTTGCCAGTCTAATTTAGAAACATTGAATAAAGCAGTTACCCACACTTTACTAGTGCATATGAGGAGAACTATACAACATATTTCTACATAAGAGTATATATATACAGTTCATACCTTGAAATGGTGTTCCACAGCCAGTTTGACCGCTTATTAATTGGTATATTCATGGCATGTACCTTGGCCAAATTCTCTGCAATTAATGCACTGAGTATGGGGTCACTCAATTCAGAAGATTTTAGCGGTCGAGCCTGGCAAACAAACATTTTAAATACTACACAGCAAACAATCACACATACAATTTAATTTCACTGAAAAGAAAAAAAAAATTTAATTTCAAAATATGTACCAATGAAATGGTATTGGTAATATTTTGATGTATTGCAGTAAAACATTTTTGCAGACATTCCAAATGAAAGGAAATATGTGATCACTTTGTGCATGTGTGCATTTGCATACATGCAGGTATGAGTGCCTGGATATACCTGAACCTGTGTCTGGATGTACATATGATTACACACATATGTGCATACAAGCATCACTTTGCATACACTCACCTGTGTGAAATACATTCACATGTATACATTAGGGTGGGGGCAAAAAAACCAATTCACAGCTTTATAATTCTAACGGTGCAGAGAGAAAATGCATTTTTGTATATTCAATTTCCTAAAAAAAAAGTATATTGGTCATCTTCAGTTCGTGAAGAAAGCAGAAAGTTTAAGAAAACTAATGGAAAAAAAACTACTTTCTTATAAATTTCAGTTTTTAAATAAGTTTATCTGTGTGAAATACACAGCAATATTTAATGTTAAGCTAATATATAATAAGAAAATTGAGAAAAAACTCTCACACTTCATTTTCGGTTAGCATATAAAAGTTTAAGGATATATATATAAAACTTAATTTTTTTAATATTAAGTCTATGAATGTCTACTAGCATGACAATGCTTAAGGTTAAATAATTCTTAAAGGAAACAAACATAAAATATGGAAAATATTCTTTCACTGCATATTCAGTTTGGGTATAAGGCATAAAGTTTGCAAAAATTGCTGAAAAAAATGTTTCTTTAATATAATATAGTGCAATAAATCATGTTAATGCATTACTATTATGAAATTTCTGTATATATAAACCAAAAAAGAAAATATTAATGTTTAAGTTATTTGGCCTATGAAGTGAGTAAATGTGATATCTAGCCATGTCGCCAAATTGTCGCAACAAGACGAGCCCACACTCCCAATAGCTGCGTCTCTCAAACCAAGTACATAGCAAATAAGCTGGCATCAGAGCTGGCATATCAATTGCTGCTTTGTTTTCTGTGTGAGTAATGAATTGTTGAGAGTAGAGCATACAATGGTGTGATCAGTGTAGCTTAGTTACAAAACTTTTATATGTGAGTGTATTGCTAACACTGGTAGTTGAAGTAATTGTAACGGGAACTCCGAAAAATATATAGCGTACAAGACAATCGCAATGCTGCCATTTGTTTGGTATGACAAAAGAACTCAATGCAACAAGACTACAGACATATGAAGACATATAGCTGTGTTACACTGAAGAAAGCTATAGATAACGAAACATCATCAGAATTATATGAAAAAATTTGCGTTTTTAACAATATCACATTGTGTTGCCTCAAAATTTTACCAATCTATTGAAACTATAACTTATACTTAGGTTGTGCAGATGATAAAAGTATACCATGATACACACTACAACATAAGAAATTCAAAGCACTGAAACAAATATCAAGATGATTGCTTTAATAAAAAAATTGAGAACTTTGTTGTTGAGGGTAAAGCAAAACTGTTGATATCGCAATATGTGTTATATGTAATTTTCATGTAGGTGTGGAAAAAAAGTGAAGTACCAGTTACTACCCTGTAGTCATGGGATATAACTAAAAAAAAGGAAAAAAAAGATCCACTTATATGAGATGACGTTTATGCTTGACCAGCATACTACAAGTAACAGTTATAGTAGCAGACTGGACAAAAACTAATCAGAAAAGCTTATAAAAAACAACCTTCCCGGGAAAATATTTTGTCAGATTTTGAAAAATGTGAAGCTGAACAAACCAACAATTCTTTATAGGAAAAAATTAGTCAAATGAACTACTCTTTTTCAGTTCTATCTACATCACAAATGAGAAACTGACTACTATTTCTCAGCTCTACCTCCATCACAAATGAAAATTAAACTGCCTACTACTGTATTACTGAGCGATAGACACGTTTCTAATGAAACCACAAATGATATTGCTTTTTGTTATTTTTGAAAGATCTTGGACCAATCACTGAAAAATTTTGGTCACTAGTAACAGATCAAACAGAGATGAGATGAGAAAAACAGAAGGCCCAAGAAGATTAACAAGATGTTCAAGTTAAATTAGCAACAAACACATAGCCTACTTTGATGGTAGAAATGATGATACTACTATTTTAAAAATAAATTGAAACCAAAATTTATCACAGAGTTTGGAAGGAGGAGCACATCAGATTCATAAGCCTGGTGGATATGTTGGGCATGTGACGTCAGCAAGTAATCAAGTGAAGAGATTTTGGTCAGCAATAAACATCTAGGTCTTTAGTGCTGATGAGGGGTGACACAATGCTAGCGCTGGAATGAAGGGACGGGGGAAATGGGAGATCCCCAAAAAAACCATAGAATTGCGGCATTGTCCGGCACGATTCTCGCATGCGAAAATCCTATCGGGAATTGAACCCGGGTTGCCTTGGTGAGGAGAGTCTCTAGCCACTGCGCCAACCACAGCCCCACCAGTATAGTACTGTAACTGAAATAGCTAAGTACATCCTAAAGTATTCACAAGATGCAAGTTTTGATGTAAACCAAATAGAAGTGACTGCCTGTGATGGTACAGTCACAAACATTGGACAGAAAAATGGTGTGATTCGCAGACTGGAATAAAAATTTATCAGGGATTTTTTCTTCTTGCAATTTTCATAAACTTCATGCCCTAAGCACAAACTGAAATGCAGTACACGCTTCTTTTCCATGCTTTTCCCTTTGTTTGGTATTTAATCTCAAGCACTACTATGCTATTAGACACCCATACATTTTATACTTAAAACATTAAAAAAAAAAAAAAATGGTTTCATAAATTCCCTTCAACTGTGGGCATTATGAATGATCTGAAAATAAAATGCAAGAATCTTTTCCAAATTTTTCTCATTATTTCATAGCTAACCTCAAGCATCACCAAGCTATTACATGTTATTAGACTTAATATATAAAAAATGAAAAGTTATAAGAAAGTAGTTTTCATGTGTGTTTTCTTACAGGCCCTATGTGCAAACTGAGGACAGCTGTAAATTTTGTTATTATTTTTACCAAATTCAGTATACAAAAATTAAACTTTTTGGCACTATTAGAATTAGAAAGTCATAAATTGTTTTTTTAGCCCATATTTGTGTGCAAACTCACCTGTGTGCATAACCTCACCTGTGTGCATAACCTCACCTGTGTGCATAACCTCACCTGTGTGCATAACCTCACCTGTATGCATAACCTCACCTGTGTGCATAACCTCACCTGTGTGCATACCCTCACCTGCATGCATACATGCACACATAGTTGCACAATTCTCCATTATTAGCGAAAATCATGCTGACAAATGCAGCAGAGAATCAAAAATTGTTGCTAACACACATTTATTGTAAAAAACATTTGTTAACATTAGTACTGTCATATGGAATGACCACGAGAGCTGGCAATTACGTGTAATGCCCATAAACATGTTGCAAAATAATACAGACGACCATCCCCTCATTCTAAAACCATTGCCAAACTGTCAGTGTGTCAAACTCTTTGATAAAAAGTGCCGCTACAGACACCACTTTCTCCCCCCCCCCCCCTTTCCAAGACATCTGCCACTAGGTTAAATTACGGACTGCTGCTGCTTTGGCTCCTTCTCTCTTAGTTTTACAAGCACTTTTGTAAACAGCACATGTTTTGAAACCTGACAATATATAAGTAACGAATATGACTGAAAACAATTTTTCCCTCACATATTTTCAATAAAATTTAAATTGATAAGGCTTAATGTAATGATTTAATAATTCACTGTTAGCGAAGTCATGTAGGTACGTAACATTTCCATGTAGTTTCCAACACATTTATACACATAATATCCATGCATATTTGGCCAAATTTAAGTAAAACAAAGTAGTTGGATGGACGTTATGAAATGAAGTGTGTACATTTGAATTCCATTTAATATTTAGTATGAAATAAAAGACAAAGCCACTAGTTTATAACGTGAAAAAATGTTAAAGATTGTCAATGAAACAACCCACCATTACGCTATCTACTCAAACAAGCTACACTTCAGAGGCAATGATCTCGCAACGTCTGATAAAATGTTTACAAGTAGGAAGAAAGAGAATGAGGCGAAATGTTGCAGGTGTGAGATAAGATTAACCTCCTCAGTTGACATGCTGACCGACAAACAAAACCAGGCCCTCTGAATTTTAAACAAAAATAAAAAAAATTGCCATTTCAGCAGTTGCCATCTATACATTGTAGGTACAACCTACAGTACACCAATATTAAGCTTACAAATTAGACTGCATAAAGTAGGCCACATTATTTCTTCATGAGTTACACTAAACCTACTACCAATTCTACAAACACCTAAACTAATTCCCCTTAACCTGTTTGACCACTGACTGTTTGGCTGCTCCTCCCTTCCTCCCTTCATTTCCATAGTGACTGGCCGTAGAAATAACTCAAAGTCAAAGCATTCCTGATGGTGAAGGATAATGGTGCCTGTGTTATGTCTGTTGCTCACAACCTCCTCTGTGCTACGACCCATCATTTTTGCACTTTTCCCAGCAAAATAAAAGGAAGTTTTCACAGGCACATCATTTCTCCCTTCCCTTTCTCCAACAACTTTTCCATGTCTCCCACTACTGTTATCAACTTGTGCGCTACTCCACTCTCACCTATTTTTTTTTTCTTTCAGTTAACACAATACTATTTTGGAAGCAGAGTTCCTTTTCATACATCCGTTGGTGTGGTTGCAGTTGTGCCATTATTAACATATTTGTTTACTTCCTCCTCTAATTTATTTACTATTTCTAACACCTGTTGTGATGTTAACATTTCACAATTAGTTTCATAGGCAGTAAGTAACGAGTAGAAAATAAACATAAAAAATCACTAACAAAACATTCTCAGCTGTGACACAAAGCAGATACATGGTAAGCAATCAGTGACTGCAGCGCACTGCCACATGCGTGAAATGGCTCGGCAGCAGATAGGCGAGATGGTTGATGGCTGTTACTTGTGCATTGACAACTCGCAGTCAAGTCAACCGTAAATTAACATTGCATTATAAACTTCAGATAAAAGAAAAAATGTACACTGTTTGGCTACAATTAACATTGTGTTTAAATGTTTATATTTTACTAGTTATTATATAAATTTCATTCCATCTAAACATCCAAAAGTGATGACTCACAATCGTGAATCTAAATTTGTTTTCACGTGAAAATAACACACAATAAATTTACAGATCAGGGAAATTTTCCGTGTCCTTTTTAATGAAACGTCCTCCGTTTGTGAGATGAATGTCTTTTTTTACTCTCAAAGTTTGGAAACCCTATATGCCACAGCATGCATAAAGTTGTGTGCATATGCATTTGCATGGGTATGAATTTTCATGTGTGCATCTACATCTATGGATATATTGTCACTGTCTGAAATTTTCAGAGGTTTAATTTTTCAATTTTAGTAATTTCACTGTTTTTCCTTTCGGCTGTGTGCCTTTGGGACCTTGTAAGTTTTGAAACACACAGATGTTGTTTGTGCAACTAGCTTCACTATTCACTAAGGATGGGGCCGCACCCACCCTTGGTCGTTATCCAGGCGTGAGATGATCAAAAGCTGGTTCGAGAGGATGCTGGGCCTCGAAGGGACAATAGAGGGGGGGGGGGAACCACCAGAATGACCTTAAAGGGTGGTCATCTGGACGATAAGGGTCCTGGCACGGCCGGTTGTCAGCTCGTCAACACATTAATACTTGTAGTTTTATGACTCAAATTTAAATATAAATTTTATAAAATTTAAAGTAAAATAAATAAAATTTAAAATAAAAGTCCATGTTAATTCTAAAGTCTGTATTGATAGTTTATTTACATAAGGTTTAAGCCTCAGTCTAGGCACCTAATGTTTTCTGTGGTTATTCAGAGAACAATTTTAACTACCATGACCATGAAGGAATCGTGAATTAAATACGTAAATTAACTTGTAAGTGTGAAGTTGCTTTCCAACTGTTAACTTTGGTTGTTGATGCTTATACACGCCATTTTAAAGGAGTTTACGTCATCGCAAACTTTTTATTTATCAACTGCTTAAACTCATTATTATTATTTTGTAAAATCTCACGTCATTATCTGTGATAATTTCATGTACAAATTTTACCAATTTCTTAAATGAGTGTTCTTACCAGCTTCATAAACTTTGTGTTGACTACCATAATATTTCAGCTTAAGAAACACATTGCCTATTTTATTATAATTAAAAATAATTATTTAGCTCTTTAACGTTACGTGACTGGGCCTGTATAGGGCTTTTCTAACTAGATTGTGACAGTACCTAGAGTATTTTCTAAGCGAGTGACTATGTGCTTACCATCGTAGTTGTCTTTTATGGCATGGCTATGTCTCATTATAATTTAAATTCTAGTTCTTTAAGTATAGGTTTCCATTTTATGTTACACCAAGTGTACACGTGTCAGCTGCACTTCAATTGCATTGCCCCGTTCTATGCTTTGAGCCATTTTTACACTAAGATAGGTTTGTTTATAGAGAGACAATAAAAAAATTACGTTTGCCATATCCTCCAATGCCTCCATAACAAGGGTTCAAAGTCCTAAGAAAAGTTGTTAAGTCCCCAACAACCTTCATTACTTGTTACATTATATATCAATGCATGTGTGTCTGCCTATGTGTTTCATTCATACAAATGTGCAAACGTGAATAGAAAATTACCAAAATCAAATTTACATCTAGGCTGGAATTCATAGTGGTGATATAAGTGGCACTTGAAATAAGTGCTACACTGCTACTTATATCAGTGCTTAAGTACAGTTTTCAATTCATAGTGCTAGAAATAAGTATTGCATTTTGTGACTGCATCAAGTAATGCTTCATGAAGTATTTCTTCAAATAAGTATGGCTTAATAACGATTTACAGTCACAAAATAAGTGCTACTTTTTCACAAGTATTCATAATCAAATAAGCATTACTTATCCAAGCATATAAGTACAGAACTTTGTCAAGTTTGCTCCCTAGGTGATTTAAGTAAAGGATTTGTATGTAAGAAACAGGTAATGTAAGGGATTCCTTCCTTCACATTGATATTTCATTCCACATATGCGACGAAAAGAGGCATTTTAAAAGTTAGGCATAAAACATACATTGAACCAAACTGAAAAATAAAAATTCAACAGACATAGTTACAAAAACATAACCCCATTTCTTAACCTGATTTCAAACATTTTCTTGGTGTATTGGTTCCTTAAAGAATTTTGTATGGTATTCACATCCCTGAGAATGATGTTTGTAAATACAGTTTCAATATTAACTCAACGTTTCGTTCCAATTTACCTACATATTATAACAAAAACATTTCAGATTGAAAATGTTCAAAATCCACATATAATAGGCCTATCTAGGTCTATCAACAGTTACAAAAACATAATCCCATTTCTTAACCTGATTTCAAACATTTTCTTCGTGTATTGGTTCCTTAAAGAATTTTGTACGGTATTCATATCCCTGGGAATGACGTTTTTAAATACAGTTTCAATATTAACTCGACGTTTCTTTACATTTTACCTACATATTATAACAAAAACATTTCAGATTGAAAACGTTAAAAATCCACATATAATAGGCCTAGGCCTATCTAGGTCTATCAACATTACACCCAGTAAATTTCTACAGAATAACATCAGTTTTTGATAGGACCTACTTATAAAAACAAGAATAATAATGTATTATTTGAAGTGAACTTAATTTAGTGTCGCCTATAACCTAAATAATTTTTCGCCAAGTGGTGGCAGGACAGGTTGGAAGCTGATAGAAAACTAATTATGTGATAACATTCAAATTTAGTACACAAGAACATTCACTTTATCTCATCATACTCAAGAATTGCAAATATGTTCAAAGTCTGTTCTGTGATAGGTTATAGCATCAGTTGGTAGACAAAACACGTCCGGCAGGCCGTTTATAAACTGTATTTCAAACGCAGCACGAGATGCGGTCACGAACATTTTCAGGGTGTATAATATAAGAGCATTTCATTTGAAGTCAGTAACAGACGCAATGTTAGGACCAACTTGTAAAAACCTGGATTATATTAACTTCATTGAAGCAAACGAATGGACATTTGCTAACATATAAACTACACAAATTTCTGCCAAGCGCAATGTGTACATAGTGTTGCGAGCCGCGACTGTCTGGCTGGGCAGTGTAGTACGATACTGTGGTGGTGGAGCTAGGACACCCCCTTCCCACTCCTCGGCGCCGTGGCTGTCGGGCAGGGCGGCGAAATACAATACAGTGGCGGCAGCGCTAAAAGACCTCCTCGGGTGATTGTATTACTCCATGGTAACCACCTGCACCCAGTATCGGGTAACCGAGGGAAAATATCGTGATCTAGAATGATCCTGTTCCCTCTTTATCTCTCGGGGTGGTGCGTGACTTTGAAGCGACATATTTCCAGGAGGTTGGAGAACAGAGACCTGCCGAGATAATTCGAGAAGAAGGAGGGTGGGGTATAAGGGGGGAGCTGCAGCACGAGCGAGAGAGTTTTTGCTGGCAGGTGCCTAGTGTGATCTGAAGTGATAGTGACAAGTATTGGATTGCGACGACTGTTCAAGGGCGTCCAGTGAGTGGGACCGCAGCAAGTAGTAGGAAGAAGGTGATTCTAGGCCAGAAAGATTCTTCGGTATTATTTCTTTGGGTCCACCATTGTGAGTGACTAGTAACCTTTCTATATACAGAGAACTTGTGTAGATGTATTTTTTTTTATCCTGTATGTAAATAGTAGTATTTCTTCTGTTTGCCATTTATTGTGATAAATATTTATAGACATAGATTTTTTTGTATATACAGTTGTAAATAAACTAGGTTAGCTTTATTTTCTTTATTTTATCAAAGACCTCCATCCCCAAACATACCTAGCTTGTAACAATAGTAATAAAATAGTGGAAGCTTCCCAGTTTTGAATTTGACAGAAAACTAATTATAACATCACAACATTACAATTTTAGTACACTTTACCACTTCATTCACAAAAATTTAATGTGCTCAAAGCAAATTTTGTGATATGAGGTTATGTTGTCAGTCTGTAAGAAAATAGGTTCGGCAATAATAAGTGGCATATATGAACCAAAATGTCATTATAATTTACATTCGTACGCTGAATATCAACTGAAATACAATTAAGTAAAATATTCTAATCAACAAGTATGCAGCACGTGTTCATGCAAAACGTATTTTTCATTGAGTCGAGTCATGAATGTAATTTTTTATTTCACAGTTAGCAAACTCATAGATACAAAAAATATATTAACACATTAACCAACACATTTTTTACCTTAGTAATGTTATTAATTTCGAACATGTATTAAAGTAAAAGAAAAATACTTTTCAAGTGGAAGAAAAAATCAAATGTAACCAAATAGTCAATTACTCTAGAGGACTGCTGTAATTCAAATACAAATTCAGTTGTGTCATGTTGGTACTGATATTGTAGCGATACTTATTTGGTTACTTCATCAAGTTGAACTTGGACTATGTAAGTAACGCTTGTTTAAGTTTTACTTCGTGAAGTAGGCATTTATGAATTCATTGCAGAAATAAGAATTGCTTAGAGAATAAACATTACTTCACGAAGCATTACTTATTTGCCAAACAAGCCTTCTACTATAAATTCCAGCCATTGTGTATCGTACTAAGCAAGTACAACCAAACAGTAAAATTTTCTATAGTAAATATTACTTTTCAAAATTATGGTCATTAGAAACTATAGGGTACCATATACATGGAAACATTTAGAGATTCACTAAAATTTGTTATTTTGAAAATTATAAAATAAACATGGTATTAGAGATGTAATGACTGTTGGAACATGGATTACAGGTAAAATTTAATGTTCTAACACTGTACCACTGAAACTAATCAACTAATCTAATTGTAACATCATTTGAAATTTAAATAAACTTTCAAAAAGAGAACATTTATTTTTAACAAACTGTTTAGAGCATGAAATTATTTCATACCTCTTTAACACCCTGGTAATATTGTCATTTGTCAAAAACCAGCAAACCATTATCCTGTGCACTACGTATGTTAATGCATAATTCACTACATTATTTCATTAAAAATTTTCTTTCCCAAATAAGTAAATACTATGTCATACAAGTGAATACTTACTGGAATGTACTGCTCAAGGCGACCACCAGGAAAAACACCATACAATTTTGGTCCCAATCCACGTTCTGACAATAATGTGAATATCACAGATTCTGTAAGGAGAGATTCCAAAACTTGTTCACCGTGAATCTGGCCATATAACCTAAGTAAAACTTGAGATGGCTCTGATGAAGATGGCTTGAACGAACAAGGTAATGTGACAAGATACAGGAAATTGTTCAAACCACCACTGTAAAACAAAGAAATAAAAAAAAATTACTTGAACATTCACACTTACTTTGTTTTACTTCAACATTCAAATTGACTATTTAAATCGGGATAAAAACAATGTCAAATAGAATGACAATATTCCATGAAAATTTAACCACAGGCCTAAGTGTTACAGAAAACATACCTTTTTATTTAATAGTAGAGGTGGTTCATAATTAATTAAGTATATTTGAAATCAACCATTAAAAAATTCACATGTGATAACTGCATATAATTTAACTATAAGATAAGTTTCCTCACTTGTACAATTGCAGCATATTATAAAATATAGTTTCACATATTTTCTAATTTTTGCCTAAACACAACCACATCTGACTATCACAAAATGTAATTGATTTTTTTTATATTCTACTTAATTTGCAAATGATGTACAGCCACTAATTTATGTTTCTACACATGGCACAAACTTATTGCACGTCAGTAGAAAGAAGTACTACAACTAATTAGTTTTATCTACCAACACAGCACTACCATCATCTCTATGTAAAACAAGTAACATTAAATAACCTTACACCTTCAAGAGCCAGTTTCTAAATGTCTCATTTTGTTTATATTATCTTTTTATTAAAATCTAACCAATGGTTAGGAACTATTTGTTTCACAAGCATTGATTAAAGTTAATCAATGGGTTAATTATCTGTAACCATTAGTTAAGTTAAACAAAAGAACAGGTACTGATTACCAAGATAACCAGGATTTTGAAAAATCAACACATATCATTGACAACACAAGTGTGTGCTTGTAGAAAAAAAATTATTTCTCGGATGATAATGGCAGAAGATTTACATTTTTTATATGAAGAAGAGATTGAATATTTCATTACAGAACAAGATTATTTCAGAAATGGCCAAATCACCTGCAGATGGATGACAAAGAATTTTTATGGGCTTACACATTAATAAAAATACTGTCATTGCACTACAAGAAAAAATAAAAGGACATATCTGTAAATGCTCACCGACAGGTGTGAAGTTGTTTATTTCACATTAATTCTTTACTTATTTTGTATAAAAATTTGGCCTACATTCCAGTAAGCAATATCGATGTAAAAAAAATTTTGTGCGTTATGTTACCAGCCTGTGTCACATATTTCCATACATAATGTTATAAAATTTTTTATTACCCTAAGCTGAAAATTTGCCATTATTAATAGGTGACACATACACCATCATTCATTTTAGACTATGCAAAATGTTTACTTTATTTCTTTAGTAAAATTACAAAAGATGATCAATAAATGTTCCTTAAATAAGTTTGCAAGTTATGTAAAATGCCATTTAATGTTTTGTTAAATATATTAACTTATTCCTGTTGCAAAATTTTGCAAGTTCTTGTACAAACTATTGTAGGTTATGTTACACATGTAGATGAATGTTTTGGTTTTCAAGAATCATTTAAGTGCCACTCATAGTAACCTTTTTTTTTTAGATTTTATGCCTCAGATGGTTATCACATAGCGGTGTGGGATTACTTGGCTTGTGTTAAAGAGTACAGTAGGCCAGACAAAATGTTTACAAGTTGGCTGAAGGAGCATTGGGTGAGGTCGTAAATGTGAGATAGACATGATAGAGAGCCTATCCTCTGCAGTCAACATTTGCTGAAGGGCAATTTACTATTATTTTGCTGCCTCTCTCCCCTTCCTCACATTCAATGGCCAGCTGTGAAATTTTTAACTTAAGGCCGAAGTTATGCTGATGGCATAGGGGATCAGCATCTTTGGGGCATCAAGTATTCTGTCAAACAACCCCCTCAGTCCTTCTCTGACACCCACTTTTCAACACTCACACAGAAACAAGGTGAAATTTTCATATGTATTTCCTGTCTCCCTCGCTTTATTTTGTAGCACACATCTCCACTGCCTCCGACAGACGTTAGTAAAATTCTCCACAAAGGACTGCTAGCAAAGTCGAGTTTCAGTGATTCAATTATTCTAAATAGTGGTTTCAGCTGTGGTAATGTATCAGAAAGTTTTTCTTGTGGTGTTGATGGTCAACAACTCCCTACTAGATTCATCCACTTCTAACTGTAAGTAGGCCTGAGCCAGATCCTAAATAAAACACTTAACCTACAAAATTGATGAAAATATTCTCATGTTTAGGTAGTAGATATTGGTGTACTATTAAATGAGGATTCATTGAAAGTTTTAAGGTCTACATACTCAGACGGATTTGGCCCGACTTCTTGGGTTCAATCACTAAGGGACCTGCCCAACTACTAGATTTCACATGAGACAATGCCAGTCTGTTCCAGCTTCGAGAGTTCATCTTTCACAGTTTGCTGTAAGGCGTATGGCACATCATATGCCTGATGGAACACTGGAGTAACATTTTCTTTTAAATTTGTGTTGACCTACAACTTTCAAATATGCTTATTATTAGTGACAGAAAATGCATTTGTTTACTTGCTTCTTAAATCAAATAAAACCTCAGAATTTTTTACACACCACCTCATGACCAGTATGACCACAGTTGAAATACATCAATTTCCTAGCTGGACAGCTACCTGAAAGGTGATGAACTCCACAGCTGCAACTCTACTTCTAGTGATAGGCCAACTTGTCTTTGACACCAATCTTCACTTTAAGTTTGGTAGTGAGCAAAACCACCACAATGAAACCTGTGCACACGTCTCCTGCTGGTATTTACATACTGAACATCTGTTATCTGACAGGAAACTGTATTTGCAACTGTATTCAAATCCCGGGACTCTGTACTACTCATGAGAGCAGCTGACT
Source organism: Medauroidea extradentata (assembly GCA_003012365.1). Classification (NCBI taxonomy): domain Eukaryota; kingdom Metazoa; phylum Arthropoda; class Insecta; order Phasmatodea; family Phasmatidae; genus Medauroidea; species Medauroidea extradentata. The sequence continues at coordinate 29,978 of PNEQ01053667.1, read as the reverse complement.
TGGTTACGACGTTCATGTGCGTAACTATTTTTACTGCCACTGCAAATTTAAGTTCCTCAGATTCTGATAAAAGCTGCCTGGCCATTTGTTCAGACAATATACTAAAAACCAACCTATCACTTAGCGCTTCATCCAAACTTGCATATGGTCACGAGTTTTATTGCTGAAGTGCCAAAATTTATACCCTTCAGCTATGGTAATATTCTTAGGTGCTAACACTTTGAGAAGCAGTCAATACACTCGTCGAAGGAAACTTCTTCAAATTCCTTGGGACTAATCTGTGTTTTTAATGTTGCATACATATCTGGTGGTAGGGATATACCCAAGGTTGCTACTTATCACATTCTTTGGTAGCCGCAACCTTGAAGTATAACTCGAATCGTTCCACGTAGTTTTCAAACAGTTCTGTGCCTTGCATGTAATTCAGTAACGCTGGTCCCTTGGACACCATGATAGTGGTGTTCCTTGGACAATACAATTACTTCCTGCACTTTAATCGATATAAACACTTCACCAGAACCATATTTAATGAACAAATTTATATTTACTCGTAACCAAATGTTGTGCTCAAGCAGAAATAATATTGTCTTTGGCTGTATATACGTACTTTTAATTCACAAACTCTTCACCATTACCGCAGCCGCAAAGACTTTCTACATAACCATCACAACAACTCTGACACATCATCACCAGCTATTCCAGTCCAGACATACTAACCCTACCAACACAGCAATGGTAATCCCCAAACCTTGCATTAATGTAACATAAATAGAGCTGTGACCATGCAAAACTAAACTAATGATGATTGAAAGCAACACATTCCAATGAACCTTTTATCACCTTACTTCCGATAACATATCAGATTTATGGCAGATACCAGTAGAACTTATGTTAGGGACTGCCAATGTTCTACAATTAAACAAGATGGTGGCTCGGTGATGATGTGAGCCACAATTTCATAGTATACCATTAGTTTCACTTGTACCATAACAAGGACACCATTTCCCAAGACCACAGGACTGATGTTGCAGAGTAATTTCACTTGAGGGAAAATGGAATGAGATGTCTTTTTTCACTACATAGCCATAACATGTGAATGGAGTTAAAGTCAAGTGAAATGTAGAGTCAAGTCTGAGGAAACTCGATACTACCCTTGAGATTTACTTCAGTCATACACAGTGACTTAAGAGATAAATAAATAATAGTGGCAGTTAGAAAAAGAATTCTCAAGGACGGCACAAAGTCACGGTTAAGTGGCATAGGAGGCTTATACGAAACACCAATCTCCTTCAATAATAAGGGGGTGGCGGTTATTCATATAGCTGGCAGAAACTATAGTATTTTGAATGATGCAATTTGTTTTGTGAACAATTTTACAGTGATAATGTTACTAAACTGCAGGCCCTGCACCCAATGCCAAGAAAACATATAAAATAAATAATGTACAAGTGTTGAATAATTGTTTCTACAACTATATATTGCAAGACACCATATAGTGTATGCGTCTAACATTACACATAATATAAGAATACATTTTGGAATTGTTAATTCAAAACGTAACTAATCCAGGCACATTTTCAAACATACATAAATATATTATAGTTTACAATTATTATTAGATGTGCGTCCTCTTGTTACATTTCAAACAAACAAAATTTAATTACATATACATTCCTCAAACTTCCTCTGAACCAAAAAGAGCACACTAAAGATAATAAAATGTGTTTTCCTCATTACAACCTATCAATCAAACGAGCCTTTCATAATGTTCGTAACATTGCATGATTTAGATTTTTTTTCTTTATATAGGATGGTAGTTGTTAGTATTCTTTTTCTTAAATTATTATGTAGGGTATTCAGTATAGGGATTAATTATTTTGAAGTGTTTTGGCTATTTACGAGGTTATAAATGGTTTTTATTACGTATAATACTCCTGGAGGCTTCTAGAATGTTCTAAAATGTTACAGGATGGTTCATCTAAATTTAAAATCACATTTATAAATTCCCATGGTCTTCAATACTGATTTTGTTATGCCAGGATGGCTGTCGCTAGATCACATGATGTCCTAACTGGACAAGCGAAGTCACGTGATTCTGCTGGCCTTGTACTGGTGATTCTAGAGCCCTTGCAATATCTTAGGATGGATTCGAGGCTGGGCCATCTGTTTATGTATAATGGTGACGGATCTATGCGTGCATGTGTGCGAGTGGAAGACTGAAATGACGTCAGTCCCGCAATGTCTGCCTTCGGACTTCTTCGGGTGTCGTCGGGCCTGCTCAGGTCCTCCCCTCCAAACAGTCGCTTCATCTCCTACCGTCCCTTTCCCTTCCCCTCCAGTGGCCAGCTGTGGCCAGTGTAGCTTTGACTCTGTTTCGCCCCTTCACTTCTGTTTGCCGGCCAGTGCGTAGCGCTTTCTTGCTCCAGCTCTCTCGGCTTTCCATCGACCAGTGTGCGTCAATTTATTTCTTGGTAAGTGTTTGATTTTCCTTTTGGTTTTGTTGGGTCACTTGGTATTTCAACTTGTGGAATCTCGTTAATTCACGCGACGACACCCCGATTAGTTTGCTTGGTTTGTTTCGGGCCGGTTTGACAGAATGTCGGGAGAAGTTAAGCTTAAATCAGGGTTCTTACAGGTATTGTAGATACAAATTCAAGGACATTCAAAGACTTTTCAACGACAATAAAGTTGAGTTTTAAGGATCATCATCTGCGGTGACAAATAACAAAATACCTCTATAGGCCGTTCACGATAAAGTGAGCAATGCATAGTTTTCTTTCTGCCGTTTTTCAGCCATCTTTACAATTTTTAATATGAAATCTTCTATGTATCTAAAAAATTAGTGTCAACGTTTTAACACACTCAAAAGTTAACATCTATTGGCCTAATAAAACACATTTCTAATTAATTACAAGTTCTCCTAAATGCTCAATTTAGAGCCTTTTTTTATAATAAATGTGTGTTGTACATACTCACAGTACCGAATAGTTTTCACATACAGATATAACCTATTTCTATTTTATCACATTTTTAAAGGAAACATATGAGAAAAAAATTAACGGCAGAAAATCTTAAAACTGTAAATGGATAGAAAAACAAAACATTATTGCTAACATTTTAATACACCAATAAAGAAAAAAATATATATGTTAAAACTTACCAGTATTGTATCAATCTGCTATACTGGTCAATATAAGCCATTTTATCCACTTTCACAGATTGTGTTTGTGTCCTGTCAAGAGAAGTATGCTGTACTTGCAGCACTGACACCCATTAACAAACCTAAATAAATATTTACGCAGATGTGACAAATAATATTGTATTAACCAAATAAAGAGATTTAACTTCTGTGTATTAAAGATCAAAGAAGAAAAATCCTAAACAGCAAAACAAGTATAAAAATGTGTTTTTAATAGTTCAACTTGCAACACAAAATGCTCATTAATTTTTGCAAGTTCTGCTACTTTTTCTTTTGCTGCCCTCCTGGTACTGTTTGACCTTGACACAAATGTTAAATTTGCCGTCATTTCTGCTTCCCAACCATCTATTAAACGTAGGGTTCTGGAGCCACAAATAATTGAAGATGCAATTACCGGGCATTTTGATACAAACTTCAACCTTAGGCTTAAATAAACTCTGGATATGGCATTACAAACAAATAAAAAAAGCCTAATTTTTTTTCCACTGTCACATATTTATACTACGTAGAACTGTAAATAACGAAGTAGCTCTTGCAGACACCACAGTTACAATCGCAACCGAGTCTGAATACCACACACTTACAGAACAAAAACCAATAGTACCATTGTCTTCTCATGTCAGCATGCCAGAAGCTTTATTTTGGACACAGAACAAATCTAAAGCTCTGAAACTGCATTCATAACTTTGTTGTGTTAGTGAACATATAATTACACATTTATTGCTTCACGACAACTGCAAGCTTATAACACCACTGCCACTTTTTGTAACCTCAAATGTGTTCACGAAACACAAGAAAAGTTGACATGACAACACAATAATGGCGGCGAAGTGAGACCCGCAGGCACACCATCTGCAGCCTGCAAGGAAACTAATCAAACGGAAAATTTATTAATAATAGATGCGTAAAATGAAGTAGTTTAGGGCTTACTGGTTATGCAAATTTTATCAGCGCTAATGCACAATATATAGCGAGCTGTAAGATTTAGGTGGCAGTTACTGAATAAAAACATTTCGGTCGTATATTCCATGCGATAAAGTTGGCAATATGAGCTTTTTTTTAACTACCAAGATGTTCTATAACGCACTGCGTCTGCGCTTCGGCAACAGTACGATATTTATTGTACACGTACACAGTATGGTAAAGTATGATTGCATTGTAGTATTATGGTTTAGCACGTACCATGGTACATATATGATGTAATTATTGCACACGTGCGGGTCCGTCACGTCATTCAGTTTAACGTCGTACGACTACTGCATCTGCAACGATCCCGCGAGTCATTTACTCCTTGTACGTAGATATTTATAGTACGTACGAAAAATTTCAAGTTGAGTAACTCAAATGTTTAAATTCGAGGACTTTTCAAGGCCCAAGTAATTTCAAGGACTTTTCCAGGCCTTGAACTCCCCCAACCTAAATTCAAGGACTTTCAAGGACTGTACGAACCCTGTTAAATTCAACCACTTTAACTGTGATTCAATTTGCCTGCTACCTGTAACCTATTCGTGTCTGTAATGATTGTATGTGTCTGCACTATTTTGTTATGCTTCGAGCTGTACTCCTTTGTTTTTGTAAGCATTCTCAATAATCACGCATGTTAGCTCTACAGTTTGTTGGTGCTTATTTCAGTGACCCAGTAATTAGCTCAGGATTCAATCCCATTCTTGTGTACCTTGTGCTGGGTGGAATGGCACAGTTGGGAAGCATCAGGAGTGGGCTTGCTTGTTTTAGTTTCGTGCCAAGGCTTCATAGCATCTGGTTGTGGTGCAAGCTCGCAAAACCAAAATTTTTAAAGCAAGGCAAATTAAATCTACACTGGTAGCGCTCGTAGTCCTACTTACTTTTTACCTTTTTTCAGACCTTCATAAACTTTAGTTTTTTCTCTTTTTGAATAATTTCCGCCAGTGCATGTAAACCAGTAGTGTGTTGGGGAAGATGGTGTCCGCGAAGTTTTCATTCTGCTGTTTTTTGAGCATAACAATTCTGCTGTCAGGTCATAACTTTTGTATGCTTTGCAAAGAATCACTCACTTTTTCTTCAATAAATATGGATGAAAAGGGAGAATTGCTTCCTCTATTACTGAGAAATACCAAATATTGAAATAACTGTCCATTCTACTTGTCCTATCACCCAAGGCATGGGATAGATTAAGTGCAAGTGTTTTGTATATAATGTACCCACAGACAGACCTTCAATTGCCGAGTAGCAGAACATTACATTTTTGTACTAAAATTGTGACAGATTCGCAACAAATTCAGTTCTGATTTTGGAGGGCTAAGATTCTTAACTTCAAGTTGATATTGATAGACTGATTAGTTCTATTCAGTTTGTTCTTTGAAACCAATGCCAAAGAAAACTATCTAAATGTGTAGATATTAAAATTAGAATAATTAGTTCAAATTCTTCAGTTGTGGACAAATTACTGCATAAACACATAGTCTTACTTAGGGGTAGCACCACAACACAGAAATACCACAATGCCGAAATACCACAACTCCAAAACAGCACAACACCGAAAAATCCCTACGGAAGAGTGCCACGAGAACAAATTTACAGTAAGTCACTAAATATGCAGACCCAAAATTGAACTGTACCACAACACAGAAATACCACAATGCAGAAACCATAAATGATCATAATGTGCGTATTAAATTCTAGGTAAAAATATTAAGTTCTTAACGCTGCGAAATGGTCATTTTTTGACACTGTTCTTAGCATTTGTGATGTATAACTGTATTTATGTTGTAACTCGTGGAAATAATAAAGCAACCCATTTTTTTATTAAATTTGTAAAAGTTAATGTTAATTTTCAAAATATTTCTCTACAAGTGTGTACGCTCCAGTTTTTAAGTTTCATTATGTATGAACTATACATTGAATGAACTTTAAAAAAAGTTCACAATTCTTCACATCTTCAGTAGGTAACTGAAGTTGACCTCTTAAGATGAAAGAACAGTTCTACATTCTCAAGAACAATGCAAATCCAAAGTAAGTATTATTTTATAAATAAATCAAAATTGGTTTAGTTAAACTTCTGAAATTCTCTTTGTAAAATTTGAATTGGCTTTCAACATTATTAAATTCCTAAAGAAAATACCTAATAAAAAACATTATACACAGATTTGGTTGCCTAGCACATAGAGGTAATACTGCTTTATACACTGCATTCAGCACTACCCTTAGCACGCAATCGATTACTCGACACACACACAAACACAATCTTATATAAGGAGTCTGTTAATCAACAACAACAATTTACACAAAGTGCCCTTGCAGATAGAATTTTACAATTTTGTAATTTGTACCAATGACTGTTTAAATTTTTATTCAAAGTGTAAGATGACTAGAAAGCATCATTGTACCATCAGCAACGTTTAGATGTTTCTGCTTCACCACCAAAGAACTATCTTCTCTAGTTAATTATTTCGCAACGGAGTATGTCCAAGCAACTAAATCCAGTCATGCACTCCCATTGCACAGTTCTTTCAAAGATCATGTTCTCTCATTTGACTGCATCAATCAGAGGAAGACAATTGTGGCACCATACATCTGTAATCTGCCAGTAGAAACACAAGACATGTGAGAGTAAAACATCCAATCACTGACCATGAAGCAGAGCTTCAGATGTGCACATAAGACATTGAAACCAATTCATGCAAAAATCATTTCGCCATAAAATAAGACAAAATATTTGTCTTGCAAAAAATTTCATCAGAAGTTGTACACTATTCGCTACGCATACAAAATAATGAATTGTTTTGCTGCCAAATAATTGGGAGGGTTGATTCCTTAACCTATATATGACATTATTGATATAAAACAAAAAAACTGTACACCAGACGTAGTGGTTAAAGACAAAAATTAGCAATAAGCTATTAGCCTATACATTAGGCAATACTTTAACTGTACTTTTATTGCAAACAATATCCAAGTCGTGTTCAAAATGTTACAAAATTGTAAGGGAAATGTAACGGTTGAGAATTTTTGTGAGGAAGAGGGTAGAAAATGTTTAATGCAATGAAAATAAGCACATGTACGCCAGTCTGTGTGATACACAATAAATCCCTATCTAGGACTTTACAGACTGGGTATATTATTTAACATAAACATGAAGCAGAAACATCAGACTTTTTCCAAATGGATTATAATACTCATGTTAACTTTCATTAACTTCTTAAATAGCTGTAAATTTACTTTAAATTTATTTTCTTAGTTGACAATCATTAAACTTTTTTTTTTTGCGATTGTGGTTTTTAGGGAAACATACTTAATATTTTTTATCACTGTGCATAAATAATGTAGTTATTTTGAATATTAACATAGTCATACAATCATATATTTAGTCACAACATTGTTGAAAATGTAAAATCCATGTGGGCTAAAAAAGTGTTAAATATTTGCCCCATTTTTTAATGAAGATATGTAAATAAGAGACAACTAATCATGATGGTACTTAAATCTTCACTCCAATAAGTCACTCCCATACAACAGTAATATTATAAATCACCTCGACAAGACTTCCTGCATTCAAGTAAGTTTACTACCTTCATCCCAAAAAGTGTAAAATTAATTTGCTATAAGAACTACTGCACTATTATAGCATGAACATACAAGGTTTGTTATCAGAATTATGGCTTGTTACATTATTTATCTAATGTGAGGTTCAGACTTGCATCGTATACATTAACGTATACAGCTAACCTTGAAAACAATTTGCAAGTCTTGCATTACACAAATGATATAACCAAACGAAAAGTACAAATAAAAATCTGCTAAAAGTGTAAACTAACAACCTACAAAGGAAAATGTCTGGCAGATATTGTGTATCCCAGATGACTCAACAGTTAGCAAAATTGCTCTAACCAGTTATTAAATAAGTGTCGCTACAAAAGACATACGCCATATCAATATTCCGGCAGGCAAAGAAAAGATTTTACTTTCAGTCTCCTATGCTCTTGAATTTAGCACATATGACAAAACCGGAAGGAGTAAGGAAACTTTTTTTTAATAATTCCTGGACAGAGATACAGGCAGTTAAAGATGGTGCCTTAGGTGCTATTTCTAATTTGTGATTTAAGACAAAATTCTGAAAGGTAATATTTTTCTGATTAAAATTATACCCTCATTTTGGATGTATGTGCCAAAGTTCTTTTGCCGTAGCACTAAAAATTTTTTTTAAATTAATTTTTTTACCATTCTGAAATATTTAATTTTGTTACTGTTTAAAACTACAACATTACCTGAAAAGCAGAACTACCACTTTTTTGAGTTTAACATGTTTTACAAAAATTGCCACATGTAATGTAAACCGAATCTTAGAAATATTGTTTCACATGACAAGATTCTGTTCACATTATGTGCTACAATATTTCCATCATTTAATGCTAACTGCAATGTGTGAACAAATGAGCATCTCTGAATCCACTTTTTTCAAGATCGTAGGTTTGCAACATTGCCAGTAACCACATTTTGATTACACGAAACTCTTCAATTTTGTAATATATCTTACGGTCTGTATTATACGTGTTCAGGTCGGAAAGTGCATATGTGGCCAGATCACGCATCCTAGCACAATTAACACTTATGAAAGAGAGTGTAAATTTTGAAATAACTTACTGTGGTCATTTTATAAGTGTGTTAAGTCTTCAATTCAACACTATTGTTTTGAAACCACATATGACTTACTTGGGAATACTACATGACTGCAGAGAGGTTAGTTGTCACTGACAAGACTCTACAGCCGACTTTTCTAAGTTTTTACGCTTATTAATGCCACTTTGTGGATTGCTTTGCTAGAACTGTAAAGTTGCATCATGAGATGACCCAACTTGGTGGTTCCCTGAATTTTAAATTGCTTTCATAACATTGAGTTTACACGTAGCGAGGAAGAATTCATTCTGTACACAGATGTGCGTGATGTAGGTATCAGTGTAGTGTTATCACAAGTACTTCTCAGTTTCAAGAACTCCGAAGGTCAAATAGCCTGGTAGATACAGCACCTTCAAGAGTACGACTTCAAAATGAAGCACCAGCCCTGGCAACTTCACAACAATGCAGATGAACTTTCAAGTTTAATAAACATAGATAACCAATTATTGCTTGATGCCTCAATAAGTAGTAGAGAATTCCCATTTATTTTTTAAAGTTAGGATTCAAAATCTTTGTGCTGGCAAGCTATAAATTAATATTCAAAGATACATACCTGATTTTTTTTACTACAATCTCTTTTGAAGAAACCTTCTTCCAAGCACCGTTCAAGTAGTCACGGCAGATACGAGATGCCATTTCCATTACTTCAGAACTGATATTCATGATCTAGTAACAAAAGAAGTAATGTGATAAACTTTAGAGGAATAAAATATGTACTAGTAACCAAAACTCCAGTCCTGGTCATAATAATGCAGAAAGAGACCTTGTTCCAAACAATTTTGAGTTTCACAGTAAACAAATATTCCGAAGTAAAACAATGATTTATAGAATTAATCTGTTAATTTTCTACCATTACCGAACACCAACACTCAAAACTAATTCATCTCATTTCTCATTCAGGCATAAAATTAAACAAAGGTGACCTGTAGAATAAAAAACCCAAAAATCATTCAGCTGGATCCAGAGTTAAGGTGGGCGGATTAGTGCCATATTGGAAAGGAACCTCTTTTTAAACTACTCGAGGCACCTGGAAAAATTATTTCAAAATGCAGGAAATTTCTAATATAAAAGCAGCTCATGGGACCACAAAAAATAAAGAGGTGTAAAATGAGGGAAAATGTGCAAGGAGATGGAAAAAAAAGGGGATCTGTTATATTTTATTTGTCACATTTTTTAATTCTGAGAGTAAAAGTGATGAATTTGCTCCTACAGCACGAAATATGTTTCTCTTGTGCTTCAGTACAAGCATAGCATTTGAACTTTTAAGTATATTTACGCTGCAATCAAGCAAACAATATTTTTATACTTTTAATTTGCTCGACTGATTTCGGCCTAAATATATGTTGATAGTTAAACTGCGATGCTTTTACTGTAGAACAAGGTAAGTAGAATTTATGCTTTTTTAGTAAATTTTACACTTTTCTTCTCAGAATTAAAAAAAATTAATCTAATATGACAACTCATACCCTACCTTAACTACTTGTGTATCATAGCATTTGTCATTTCAGCACATGACGTACACTTTCAATTGGTGAAAAAAAAATAGTTGCCAGGTAATTTGGTGTACAACTTTGTTAAAAAAAGAAAAAATGCAGTCGCTGCCACATATGTTCTGGCAATGATGTGAGTAAACATGGCTCCAAAGACACCCTTGTAGAAATCCTAGCCCTACCATAACTGTTTATGCATTGTTCCCTCTAACATTTCCACTTTAACCCTTCTTCTGGTCCTTTATATTAGCTAATGACTTGCCATTCAGGAGAGTGATGTAAGGAGGAGAAAGGCCAAGTGAGTGAGCTGGAATGAGATGGAGGTGGAATATGCTGTGATGCATAATGCGTGTGTCATTACACGAGTATAGTACAGAGTCCAAATTCATGTACCCATAAATTTGTTACGTTATCCTATAAACTCAAATGTGAAGGCAGGCAACCCTTTTCAGATCTAAACAGTATTTTTCCCCAACCCGTGAGTTACCATTATTTTCCCAAAAAACCTTCTGTACATTCTGTAATATTCTACATTCTGTAGACCTAAGAAGTATTCAAACAAATTGATGTTCTAATTTCAGTAATTCAATCTTACTACTCCATATGTTTTTGATGGTCTACGGTCATTACTGTTACAACGATTATATAGTAGTTTTGCAAATATAAAACATCCATAACAGCAGCATTTGAAAAGCATCTGAGATGCACTTCTCAAATTTGAGCAAAAAGCAGGCTTTGTTAGCTAAAAATATTATCCAAGCAATTATTAACAAGAATAACAGTTGTGAAGAAATTAAATAAGATAATTTTCTTGATTTTGTATAGTTATGCAATCATATATTTGATGAGACATTCATGATTCCAAAGCCTTTAAAAAAAATTGTTTTAGTTTCACCAAATATAACATTACTTGCAAAAAATTAATTTTTTTCACTTTTGAACACTACCACCAATACACATTATCATAGTACACTTCCATAATACACTTTAAACTACTATACAAGTCAAGTTTCCCCCTTCTCACAATCTCAATTTAGTATGCATGCACCTTGCACCTAAACATTCACATTATGTCAAACTAGGCTTATTGCCTTACAATTGAACTGGCAGTTTCCATCTGGTATGATTACAGTTAGGCTCCTATTTACATAGACAGCAGGTTAAGGCTTCTTCAGCAGCCCATACATTTTACCTAGTATAGAACCCTGCATCATATACCATGATTTATCCAGAGTGGTTTAGTTCCAAGAGTTCAGCTATCCAATTGTTCCCGTACCTTTGAAACTGTCAGCTAATATTTTTATGCTCTTTCCCTCAAAATAAATTATTTGCATCCTAATTTACACATTGTATTCTCTCCTACATTATCACACCTGAGTGAGAGAGGATTTGGTCAACTCTTAACATCAAGGAATTTAGCGCTGGTGAGGGGTGACATGGAGTATAGAGCAGTGCCGGAATGAAACGACAGGGGAAACAGGAGATCCCTGAGAAAACACACCGACCAACGACATTGTCCGGCACTATTACCACATGCAAAAATCCAGGGACCGACCCCGCCGGGAATCAAACCCGGATCGCCTTGGTGGGAGGCAAATGATCCAACCATTCGGCCATCGTGGCTGCCCACTATTACACCGGAAGCTATAAATATTTTGACTCTAACAAACTGCCGCCATTACAACATAAACTGTTATGAAGTGCAACACATCTTTAGACAAAACGTAAACAGTAAAATGAGTATAATTATTAACTAGTAAAATGTATTTTTTTACAGTAATAGTGCGATTAGACCACACAGTTCACTATGAACTATGACCTTGTTTTCGTACCTTCTTTGGCCCTCATCAAATCCTGATGTGCGAGCATGCCGACAGGGGTTAGGTTAAAGTGGAAGGTCAGAAAGGGAACCAGGACACAAGGCTCTGCCAACCCCCTTATATCCGCTTTAGCCACATGAACATAAGAACTAAGCATTTAACAGCCAGGGCTGATTCACTGCCATATCAAGGGCTATGTGTCTGTTGTTTTCCAGGGGTGATGTACAGATGCAGTAATTTAACATCAGGGTGGCAACCTTTAAAACTAAAGGTTACCCAAGTGTTTGAGTGTGATTGAACAATCATGTAATTTTAGGCGATAGTGTTGTTTACGTGCTTTATGCACAAGGCCTTAGTTGCCTACATATGCTAATCATATTAAGGAAACGGTGTTTTAAGTACTATTTTGAATCTGGCCAATACACTATGTTAGTGCTGCCTGCACGCACGTAGTGCGACCAGCACGCAGAATGCTTGCCCCAATTGTTCTTCAGCGTTCAGTGTGGCCGGTTGTGTTTATACGAGGGAGCTACCTACTTTTGCTCAACTGATTGGCTATCTGTTAGCCTAATTTATTCTGGTATTTTTATTTAATTCTCCTCCCTCACACACACAGTCACTCGGTCAGCAGAGCTTATTTGCTGTTTTGATCCGTGTGTAAATTTAACATTTAGCAGCCAGCTTAAGAAATTTGGTTTTTATAACCAACATGGTCATGGTTTACCGGAAATACGCAACTTTAAGGGCGTAAGTTTAGTTTTCATTTTCCTCTCCCTTCAGGAGAAATTTTAACTACCATGCTCGTATACAGAAACACCCCTGTTGAGGAGCACTGAGGAAAGTGTAGAATGGCCATGTGAATCACAGAATAAGTGTCTGAAACGTAAGTCTCTTTCATTCCACATGTGTACAAGTGTGTGAGGTGTGCTCCTAGCCTGGATAAGGAGTGGAAGATGGTAAGCATTGACACCAACCTGAGGTATAACCATGTGGGCCCTAAATACCCTGAGATCTATGCTCCGGACTCAGTCGTGCAAGTAGCAGAGTGGCTCCCATCACCAGTATTTTCACTATAACCTTCCACCTCAGGACAGCAATCTGTCAACCTCCTTCCAGTGGCCTTATTGCCCTTTCCTAAGTATGGTTATGAAATCCTTCTGATTATTTATTTCCCATTACATAAACATTACAAAGATCCATAATGTCCTCTTCAATTTTTTTCTGTATAACGTACTATCATTGACCACTTGTACAGGTTTTGACCACCAATGTGACCTACATGGAATGCTACAATCTAACATTGCTCACTACTGAACGGAGGGCAACAAAAAAACTAAAATTTTTTTTGGCAAAGCATAGTTGCAGTGATTTTATTTATAGTCACTTTATGCAAATTTTCTGATTTTCTTATACCATAAACTTTAAACCCCTTTTTTTGTAACCTTGGAATTGATATTAAGTTTTACTTAAGACATTCAAACAACAATACAACCCAAATCTCAAATTTAATGAGCTTTTCATCCACTAAGAATTCCTGCCAACATCATATACATATTTTTGTTTCTACTAAAACACCTCTGCTTTAGCAAAACCCTTTTTTTAACACCGGCTCATCTAATTTTCTGAAGTTTAAAAGAGGTGTATCTTCCACCATGATCAGTTAGTTGCCACAGAGTCTAGAACCCAAACACTGTTTTCAGAATGATCCACTTTTGATGCATCATTCAGCCATAGACACCAAAAATTGTACACAGGCACTTCATCCGTTTTACCTTCAGCAAGATGCAACCCTCTGTGTTTCAACATTCTTTCATTCCTTTTTTTCGATTTTGTCCAAATCCACCTGGCTTCCAGCACTGATGTCTTTTGTATCCTGAAACTCCATATTTGTGACACTGAAAGAAAACTTGACCATCTGATTGGTATTTAAAAATAATTTCACTGCTTCCTAATCTTATTACAATCACTGACGACATCCACCTAGTTTACAAGAATTTTACAGGTCAAAAATCCTGTAGACCTTTACTTTCTTTTCTTTCTGATCTCTCTTGTATTTCTTTCAATTCTTTATCTGACGAATTCTACAAAGTTTATTATAATTCCTTCTTCATTCAACAGCTAACCTGCCACTGGCACTAACTAACTCCATTAGGCAGGGTGGGCCTAAGCTCTCTGTATGTTTTCAGCATATAATAAATCATACTTGTTAATTACAGCACACTTGTGATAGTTCACACCTCGTCCTATTGGACAAGCAAAAGCTAGAGTAGGATATTACACAGTCAATACACCCAGGTAATTAGATTATCTGTTAAAATTATATTCTAAAGGACATAGGCATATACTAATTACATGGGAAAATTTAAATTTATATTATAATTTTTATTGGGCTTTATGTCTCATCACAGTAAAGGATGTGTCAAAAGCCTTTAAGTAACTATTACAGCATTCATTTGGAGCGACTACGGGAAACAATGGAAAACCAAAATAAGGTTTGTTGGAGCAGGAAATCAAACCTGGCTCCTCCAGAATGTGTGTCCAACCCATTACCGTTGCTCCACCTCAATCAGTTATGTGGGAACAATTATACGCTCAAGATGCATTACATTTACATTTTCCGTGAGGAAACGTGATGCTTGGCAACAGTAAAAAACATCACAGACTCGAGAAACATTTTTGTCTGTCACTGTATTTAGCTCTTTATAAACCTTTTGGCTTTGGATTGTAGTATTAGCAGTAACAGTTTCATAAGATTTTTTTTAGTGCTGTCCATTACAGTTAAAAACAATTTTCAACAGAGTTCAGCGTGGATAAATTTGCTTTCAGAAAACTAGGTGTTAAATTCACCAACAATGTGACACCAGCTGCCTTACCTCTTATTCCTTTAATAATTCCACTAAATGCAAATTCATTTTCAACACTGTAACCAATATCTTTTGCAAGCTGTGAGATGTTAATTGGTAAGGATTAAAATTACAGAAATCATTATGATATCATTCAGCTGGGTATAATGGGATGTGTCTCTTGATAAAGTACTTTGCAAAACTTAAAAAAGAAACAGATACCAGCTGTATTTTTAAGTTTTTACTAAGGAGGATAGTGCCATTATTTCTGAAGGATTATCTAACTGTAAAAAGGCACTTGAAATTTTAGGATGCAGGAGTGAAAACAAATCCATTAGATGGGTTCAAAGAAGTTCGCCACTTCTTCCAAACCATGTGTGGCTTTGTAATTAAACTAGTAGTTAAATAAAAGATGGATAATTCATAGGACTCTGCCCAATTTACATCCTACTCGGTGAACAGAAAATACTCCATCTTCCAACAGGTCTTGAACTATGAAAGTCTGACATTTTTTTAATAATTTTTACAAAACTATGACTGACGCAGCTGAAACAATCAAGTAATTTACGAAAATTTTTCCTTTAGTCCTCTTATTACTATGTTGTGTGTCCTGCTGAATGAAGAGTGTAGACACATTGGTTGTAAAATACAAACTAAATATTTTTACGCTTTTTTTATCAGTTAGCTTGTTTTTGTGGATATTCAGTTTTTTCTTTTTTTCCAGATGTTTTGCTTTTTTATTCTTACTTGTAAACTTTACAATGTCATGTTGGTATGTTAGCATTACTTTCACTTGAACTTTATAATTGTTATACTGTGTAAGGTTTTATTTTGGTTGGCTTTTGTGTGAGAGGCGGATAGGCATTGCGCGTAGTTTTCACTGAGAGGTGAGTTAGTCTTATGTAGCGTATGCCGGTGCAGAGCGGGCGCGGTAGTATCTCCTATCTGTGGCTGTAGCAATAACAACACGTGATGCTGAGGCTGCTTCCGGCGTTGGTTATCGTACGGCAGGTGTGTGACCGACGGGCTTGGAGCCGTGCAGATGTGCTGACGTGAGGAGACAATAGCGTAGCCGAGCCGGGCGTGGGATTTTCTGAGCAGCGTGGACGACAGAAAGACTAGTTAGGGCTTAGAGCAGGGAAAGGGCAAGATTTTCCCCAGTAAAGTGTGCTGACCGAAAGCAGACAGTGCAGGTACACTGTACTCAGGGCGGGTAGAAGTAAAGGCGAATGAGCTTCGAGGTCGAAGGTGGCATAGGCGGGGCTTAACGGCAGAGATGCCCGAAGCACGCATTCGGGGGATAGTTGCGTCAAGGCGAGGGGCCGAGCCGAGAGAAGGGAGAGATCGTTTGAGAGATGTTGTGTTGACTGCGGTGAAAGAAGGAAGTTTTTGGTGAAGTGTTGTGATGACTGCGACGAGCGACTGACGTGTTTGACGGAGGTAGCGGGGGTTTGCTGTTCAAGGGTCAGCCCGGAGGAGGCTGAAAGGACTGTGATATGAGCTGAGTATTAACATTTGTGTTAGTTAATAAGACGTTTTTCTACTTTTATGTAGAGTAGTAATTGGCAGTGGGAGGATGTGACACGAGCGCGCTAGAGCGGAGAGAAGGAGAAGCCCGTAGGTGTTTACAGGTTAGTCTTAAGATGTTGCGAGTTCCAATCTAAAATTTTCTGTCAGAAGGCGCAACATTTCTTTTTAAATTTTGTTAAAGGTTAATTATACTATTTGCATCGAGCTGATCAGTAAAAGTGTTGATCTTATTTTTTTTTCCATTTGTTATATCATTGACTGTACTACAAGTATATCATGTTCGCTGTTAAGCGTCTGTGTTGTCTGGTAGAGACGCTAACGACGTATGTTTTTTTAATTAATAGAGACACAGTAGTTTTGGCTGGTCTGTATGTTTGTATCTCGTGACCTGAAAGATTTCTAGTTTGCAGTAATGTCGTGGTGGTGGTGTTCCTCTGCAAGAGGACAGCTATTTTTAATTGAGACTTAAAGGGGGGTTCACGAGCTCTACTTCTGTTTTGTCTTAATGAGGGATAACTATTAAATTAGTCTCTGTCATTTCAAGTTCTCTTTACTGTTTATTTTATAGCGTGTAATATTTCTACGCTCTTTTATTTTAGGCTGTGTGAGCCCGAGTTCATTTATTTTTATCATTATGATGAAGTAGTCCCGCACTTCTGTTAATTGTATTTCATTATTTTTGAAATAGTTTGATGGTTTGTTATTTTTAAAGTTTTTTACATAAATAAACAACTGGCGTTTCTGAAATCTCGTGTTTTAGTTAAAAAGATTTCCCTGCTGTCAACAATTCTTAGTAATTTTTGAATAGTCTAGTAAAATATCTTTTTGATAAATAATTTGTTTCATAATGATACGGAGTTAGTTTATATAGGACCTATAGATTTTAATGTTATGTTTACACAGGAAAAGACACCACACACATGGCCGCACTAATCCATCACTGTAACAATTTCCAGTACCCCTTAATAATTTCTGTTATGAATGTTTGTCTTTTGATTTAATATCTGAGCTACATTTACCCTTTGTTATTGTTGTGTTTAGCTTTGTTTACCCCCCTGTTAAGAGTTGTAAATGGTTGGTTTACATTTGATAAACCCCCCCCCCTTATTCAATGTTGTTATTTTGTTGTGGATACATGGAAATGGCTTTTAATTTTAGATTCTCCTTAATTTTTGTGGATAAGCCCTAGGTATTAAGAGTTTAAATAAGAGTGAAGCAGATAGTTTGTCCCCCTTAAGAGTTGCTCTCTACTCCCTGTTTGTGGCAATTGAGGTTATGGCCACTTGCTGAAGGATTTATGCCCCCCATGTGAGCTGGTGTTTGATAGTAGTCATAGTACTGATTAATTATTTGTTTTGTTGAATTAAGAATTGATGGCAACTGGCTATGTTTACACTCTTGACACCATTTATTCTACAGTCAACACTTGTTTTATGTGGTACTTTGATGATTGGCTAGCCATAGTTGGTAGCCATGGCCGTGTTGTTTATATAGTCACCATGGATACACTGTATACATTTGCACATACTTAACCTATAGGTACACTATTTATTTATTTGTTTTACCTGTTAACATTCACTCATATTTCTACATTTTATACACATATAGCAGACTCATTTTATAACACTTATATACATATTTAAATTAATTTAATTAATCTTAAATTTACACCACGTAATAATTTTGGTGGTCTTCACAATAGGTTGAGCCTGACGATCACATTCTTCCAGGTCATACATACACTTTTTAAAATTATATTTAATATTTTAATTGCCCCCCGTATAAATTTGGTGGAGTCACCGGCCACAGTGACCCGTCTCGCTATTTAAATTTTTCTACACTTTTACTTTACAAAACAACTTACTTAGCCTATACTTACTTGTAGATTAAAGCTAAATTTTCACCCCTTAACAATTTGGTTTCGACGCCGGGCAAGGAGACCGGTTGTAAGATTGAAATCCCCTAATACCTTACACATAAACACTTTTTAACACTATAACCCCTTCACCTTGTAATAATATTTTATTATACCATGGAAGATACATGCGGAGGTTCAAGCAATTCTGGTGGAACTGCTTACACAAAAAACTTACAAATTTTTTAAGAGCCAGAATTGTTGTAAAATTGCTACCTATTAAGACAGATTTATAACTTCTTGCGTAGCTGCACCTCACAATTTTTTCAGATCAGAAGAATGTCTAATACAAGAATATGTTGCTGTATATGACACTGTTAAGAGCCCTATACAGCACACGCTAGATGACGTATCTGAGGTTCGGGAACTGGCAGACGATAAGAGCTAGACGGGCTTGTGCGTCGCCAACAACAATGTCGCCTTTATGCGCGGGACGTGAAAACGAATATGTAAATGAGTAACACAATGAGCTGTAAAATTTAAATCTAACTATCTGCACCTATTTGAAATATATTCAATAATAACATTTAAATCTATGTAGCAAGCATGGAATATAAATTACCAATAGTAAAATTTTACAAAATTCATAATGACTTCACGTCAAATTCGTTACTGGTAGTTTATGACGTCAGTAGACATGTATACTGTGATAAGAGGCCATTATTTTGTTTATTTTTTTATTTATTTCAAAGCCTCCGAATCCACACAACATATGTGATAGGAGTTGTCAAGGTAAGTTTACATTGAGAAAGTAGAGAAAATTAAATTATATACAAAAGAAAATCAAGTAAGACTATGTAAACAAAATTACATTACATATTAGAAGTACTGAGCAATGAACAAAAGTTGACTATACTATATTCCACACACACATATATGCCCTAATATAATATTGAACAAGAATTACACAGCTACTAAACATGTACATGTTATATATTTAAAAAAATGTGTATATATATATATATATAAAACTGTAGACTATTACATACAGAATGCACACTTGTATATAGGCTAATATCTATTATGAAATAAATCAGGTGGAACTACTAAACAAATAAGTTACTGGTCACACAAAAATACACTAGAGTTAGAGGTATACAATATTAAAAAAAAAAAAAAAGTAGACAAATTTATAAACTAATTGATAAATGAAAATTATACAGAGATCTGAACAATTGGTTTAACAAGTATAAGTTACACCACTGTTCCGTTCATAGGTACTAAAATTGTACTACTTACTTACAACCTAAGCTACACAGTCATTACTTGGGTTTAGAAATATATCAAGACTTTTTGTAAACATTCCATTCGTTTAACATATCTACAAGATCAGATGCAATGTTTTCAGTGTATAACTATAATCTGTCTTGTGCAAATAGGCCTAACCCATGACAACAGTTCATTATGAACAATTTAATGAGCAGTGACTGACGAAATTAAACAGACATTTTCATCCATTCACATGTTGGAAGTTGTTGGAACTGCACTTACATCGTGTAATTCTTAGCTGATAGTTTCTCACAAGATTCACTATATAGTTTCGGGATGGTTTGAGATTGAATAAACTCTCTACTTGGACATATGTACCGGGGTTCCATTTTTAAAATATAATTTACACAACCAGAATTCTCTACTATTCCTTCTACGATGCAGCCTTGACAGTTGAACTCACAATTTATTTAAAACCGCTACTTTAAGATCGCCTTTGAGACGAATAATGAAATTATACGAGATACTCTACAATGTATGACACAAATTTCTGATAGAAAAAAAATAATTTGGCAGCAACTAAAACATTACTACCTTGTTTCAGATTACACCTTTTCAGGCATGAAATATTAAGTTACTCGTGCCTCCTCTTTCCTCCTTCGCTCACCTTCTAGATAAGAAGCAAACTAGATAAAAAAAATCAGCTAAGAAAATAATGATTTCGCTGCCCAAATACTGAGAGATTATTTCTAAATAATTTTAAAAATTGTGAAGGAAAGAATGATTTCACTCATCAGCTAGCCGAGAGATTATTCCGAAATAATCATTTGATTATTTTTCTCAACGATCAAGTAATCGCTCGATTATAAAAGTATCTCGATTCAGCCCAGCACTAGCTTGGTACACATAAAGAAGCTAGTAAGGTAAGAAAGTGAATGCCAAATCTTGGTAATCACAACATTAGCATTAATGCAAAACACACTATCTTGTAAACGTCTTCTGAGTAGGCTAATGCCATTAATGCACATGATGTTTTTCTTCTGATACTGCTTCAGTTCTTCTATTTCTTTGTCTAGTTTGATGTTTCTGATGTACACGAAAGTCTTTTAATGTTTTTACTTCTCTTTTCATTTCTTCAAATTCCATACAAAAGTGCTCCTGTGGAGGTTTTTATTAAGTCTACAAGTTTAGCAAAGTCCTTTTCCATCATTGACATAGCATCACAGAGGTCCTCCTCTAGGAAAATGTTTATGTGGTGTAATATGGTGCTATCCAAGCACTTTTTAGTGTAAATGTAAAAAAAAATTATAATGTTTTTACAGTTTAATAGGGTCTGTTAGAACAACAAAGAGTGTGATTTTTCTCTAAATATGAAGGGATGTAGAACAGGGTGAGGGAGTAAATCAACATCATACAAAAACTACCATAACAACGAGAAAGTGAGTAATACATGTTGGTTTTTTAGGTTTTTTTTTTTTGAGTGGCTTCTATGTTCAAGATAGAATACTTAAAACATAGGTCCACTTAGGCCTACACAAAATAATCAAAAGTAATAAAAGGACAGAATCACTTCACTAAATTTAGGTCTATGGCTTCTTTAAACAGTTCTGCTGCATGCAGACTTACTTCTTTCAAAAAAACTCTCCATCACATTTTCTTTACAAAAGTTTAGAGCAAGCACAACCATATATTTTTCGCTATTTCATATTTCTGGAATCATAGTTATTAAAGAGTAAACCAGCTTGACCAGCACAACTAAAATGCAGACTAAAGTAGAGAAACACACTACTTTGGTTATATCAACTCTTTTTTAAATTGTGACGCGAAATTAATTGTGTCTTATTTTACGCTATCATTTAGCTTGGTTTGCTTGTTTCGTCATATTTATGTGCTTAACATCACCCTTTCCAGCACGCGCAATGGAAAAATCACGACAAAACAATAAACAAAATACAAAATGTTGACTCTTTCTGACGGTAAAATGCCCAGAAATTCATTAAAAATATATAGTTTTCAACATCACAAGTTGCATCCTTTCACTTAGCACAATTGTTTCTATTAGCAGCACGATTTTTGAATAAAAATAAATAATGCGCACAAGATACTAGTTCAGTGTCCAACACCGCAAAATGCTTTAGGCCTATCACTGCCAAGCCTACTATAACAAAAATTTTTAGTATTGTTAAATAACTCGTACAAAATACTTGCAGGCCAATAACACAGTTTCACGAAATACAATAAGTGGAACAGAGTCAAGACCAAGGCATACATGACTGTACCCAACAATAAAAACACGTAAACACAGCCAACAATAATTTCAATGTTGATAACGCCATCTTGGATTACAAATGAAATAATTTAATTTGCTAACAAGCACCAGTAACGATAGGGCACAAAAAAAATCCCATAATTTTAGCAGAAATTATTGCAACTACCAACAATAGCACAGTTACATTGCAAAATTATTGGCGATAAAAGGAGCTAAAATACTGAAGTTACGATACGACCCACAATACCTATACACCGTGCGGGATAGTCTCGTGCTATGGTAAGAACACCAGAATACCTATTTATGTACTGAATTTACAATAAAACCACAAACATATGTATTAAACTAAAAAAACGGGAGATTAGGATGACTAATCAGGAGGGCGGAAGATCAAGTGGGAAATCAGGAGTCTCCTGCCAAAAGCGGGAGAGGTGGACGGTCTGCAGCTGTAAGGGTTTTAGTTAATTGTAAAAGATGTGAATTTTTTTATTTAAAACTGTCCCAGCTCATTATAGGGACTATATAAAATAATTTTCAACACACATAAACGTACAACTAAGTTACAATATTACAACAACAAAGTAAAATAAATTAGATGAAAATATTGCACTTACAAAAAAAATACACAACCATAATTATTCTTTGATTGGATATTGCTGTACACAAAATTCATCATTATCACTAAAATCATTAAATAATTAAGTACCTACAAAAGTCAGAACCACTTGATAATTACAGTTACAATACACTTTCAGTTAAACGGTAACATATAGAACTAGCAATAGTAGAGGCAGATCAGAAGCATGAACCTTGTGCAGATAGTGCAACCAATTAGGCCTATTTATTATTATCAAGTGGTAAATATAAGATACAACTAACAATATATTCTAAAAATATAAAATTTAGGTCAAGACCAGTAATCTTTCACTAGAAATATGTTCTTTAAGACCTTTTTTGACCAAAGCAAAGGATTTCATATCGAACAATTCTAATGGAATTTCATAAAATATCTTCACTAAATTCTGTCTTACACTTTAACTCCAAAGGTTGTCGTAAGGTTGCTTACACAAAGAATTTTCTTTACAGTCTTGGTTTTATACTTATATCAGAATTTAAAGGAGACACTGTATTTAATTTAGTTAGGCCAGAGAAATGTTTATAGGTACAGTAGAAGAGCAGCTGCATACTTGATTATATCTCTAATTGGCATTACATTGGTTTTTTCAAGTGTTTTAATAGAGGTGTAATTACTATATTTGTATAATTTTTAATAGCTATATTTTTTTAAATTTCTAAATCATGTAAAGTAGATTTACTACACCATCCCCAGATTACACATAAGTATCAGAGATGTGATTCTACCACACTGCTGTAGATACTTTTTAATGCTTTAGGATTCTACTTCACCTCTTAACCTATGCGTAACTCCTAGTACAGGTATAACCCTATGTTTGATGTGATGATCCCAGGTCAGGTTTGAATCAATGATTAAACCAAGGTATTTTGTAAAGGATACCTGTTTAAGAGTAGAGTTATTAAAATTTAAGATTACGTTATTCGCCATCAAACGTTTCTTTGCATTTGAAATAACACATTAGTTTTTTCTAAGTTGATGGTAAGCCTGTTGATGTTAAATCATTGTAATAAAGTATTAAGATCGGCTTGAATTAACTGTTTTACATTCTGTATCACTTACATAGAAAATATTGGTATCGTCTGCAAACAGTGATAGTGTTCCACTTAATAATAAATTTCTAATATCATTACTAAAAATTATAAAAAGAACTGGCCCCAATATTGACCCTTGAGGTACGCGGTACACCTATTTTAATTTGTTTAATTCACCAAGGCTATTATTCCAATCAACAAATTGTTCCCTGCCTTCTAGATAATTTTGAAACCATTTAAAAGCTGTACATCCCACACCGGCCCGTTCAATTTTATACAAAAGTAATTCGTGGTCAACTGTATCAAATGCTTTTTTTAAATCCAGAAATACACCTGCTGCCATTCCATTGTTATCCAAAGCATTTTGTAGTTTGATAATGATATCTATAGTTGCATTAGTTATACTTACATTTTTAAGAAAGCCATATTGATAGGGATAAAAATACTTACAATTATTTAAGTGACCAATTAGTCTATTTTTAACAACTTTTTCTATTAGTTTACTTATAGGGGATAATACTGATATGGGTCTGTAATTGCTAGGGTTATTTTTGTCTCCAGATTTGTGAAATGGGACTACTCTGGCCCATTTTAATTTTATTGGCATAATAACATTTTTTTAAAGACATATTAATAATATCAAGCATAGGTTTAATAAGGGCATTTTTACACTTTTGATAAGCATATTGCTTATCCCATCACCATCAGGTGTAGCCTATCTTTAGATTTCAATTCAGTTATTAGCTTACTCAATTCTGTTAGACTGGTTAGTTTGAAGGTTAAAAGGGGGAAATTTTTTGTAAGGTCAACGTGTGTAGCTGTTTTGTTGGGTTATTTTTTTATTTTCACAGTGATTTCAAGCTCAATATTAGATAATAATTATTGAATGCATTAGCATTTTCATCATCATTCAGCATTTCCAAATTGTTCACATTAAGTTTGATGTTTTGCTTCTTACTATTACAATTGTTACTTATTATTTTATTAATTATTTTCCATTTATTTTCATAGCTAGACTACTCATTAATTTGTTTTACTAGAATAATTAGCTCTTAATTTATGTTTAAAGTTAGTTACTTTAGTACAGCATATTTTGTAAGGCCTACTGCATAATAATATATTCACTCACAACTTTTTTGTTTTCTTTACATTTAATTAAATTAATAATGCTCAATTCATTGAAGGACATCTTTCTATCATTGATTTTGTTTCAAATGATACATTATAAACAGCCAAGTGTTTAATTTCTTTTACGTATTTAGCTACCGGTAGTTTAATGTATTCATGTTCAACATCATTAATACTAACAACAAAAGGTTTATCCCTACATAACGTATTCAGTTTTTGATAGTTGATCTTAAAGTTGGGCCTAAAACTCATAGCATCTTCACATCTCCGATAGGTTAGCGTGTTGGTCCTAATAATATCAAATAATACAAATGTTAATCTTGTAAGCCATTATATAAGAAGTTTAATATTTTACTCTTGGCATTATTATTTATTTATGTTTTACTATTATATGTAAAATAGAATTTAAAATTTTTTTTATTTAATAACAAACATTTCTAGAGATGTTAGAAGTAGTCGAACAGAAAGAAAATTGTAGTTTTCAAACTTCAAAATTTTCCATTTTTCATTACGTTAGGTTAGTTTAGTTTGATTTAGGTTAGTTTGGGTAAGATTTGTTTATTTTACCATTAAGTTTTCCATTTTTCACTAAACCTAGCATTGCTAATAACACGTGTTTTCAACAAAGTTATTAATGTTGTAAAAATGCTTGAAAATTGTTGACAACATGTTATCAACATTGTTGCCAACATTCTAATTTTGTTAATATTTACAAAAAATTTTAACATTTGTTGCCAACATTTGCTAGCAACAAAAGTTATGCATTTTAGAAACATGTTAATAACTTTGTCACAAACAATGTTGATAACATTATTTTCCCGACCCATTCTATGTGATGTGTGTATGTTTTGACGTGATTATACAGCTGTACTGCTCTACTAATCTGAATCTGAATAAACTAAACTAAACTAAACTAAACTAAACTAGGACGGTCTAGATCAATGCTCTAATAATTACTGTGATTTATCAGTTATAATTTTAGTTAACATTTAGCCTACCTAAGCTTGTTTAAATATGTGCTTCTTAAATTTGAGTACTAGGATTTATAGGTACACAAAATGTAAACAATGTAAATGTAAGATTTGTTAGCCAGCCAGATCTGGAGTCGGAGTTGCTACATTTTAAGCGACTTCAACTCAGACTCCACAGCCCTGGTTGAAAAACTGGTCAGGATGTACAGAGTACTGAATGGAAAGGGAAGATACATTTAGGGAAGAAACAACAGTGAGAAGATAGGGTATGGAGTAGCTCATGAGATCAGTGAGAGAGTGTAGGCCTACTGTTTTTGTAACTGTAAGAGGGGTGGGGGGGTTGGAAAGTTTAAGGAGAGTAGCCTATTGTAGGCAGCTGAGGAGAAGGCAAGGTAGAATGGCAGGGTGGTGGTGGGCGCCTCATAGCGCTCCGCTTGTCCCCACCACCAGCCGCATACCTGAGCCTTGCCTTCTCCTGAGCTCCCTACAATAGAAGGGCAGGGCCCTATTTCACAAAGCTACAAGTCTACAAGTTATGAGTTACAAGTAGGCTACCTACTTGTAATTTATGTTTCACAGACAGCATTACTACCTACAAGTATTAGTAATTTTGGTTTCACATCTAAATTGCAAATACTTGTAGGTAATAGTTCTTTGCTACAAGTCCATTTGTTGAAATTATAATAGAGTAAGTAAGGAAATAACAAGTAAACAAAATGCCGAAGTCAACCAAAGATATGTAGTCTGTTGTTAGTAAAATCAATGAAGGCAAAGAAATTCTGTTTCTTGCGGCATTCTCAGACAAATTAACAAGACAAGGTAAAAAAAAATTTGAACAGATACACAAGCTGGCTACAACAATTGGTCTTGTACAGAGAGGAAAGGACATAACCTATAAATTAAACTTAAACATTGTCTCAAACTGCATATTCACACGTTCCTTTTCACGTCGCAGTATTATTATTTCATTATTGGCTTTGGAATCTTTTTCTCAGTCGCTACAAAACATTTAAGGTATTAAAATGTTCTAAAATACCTACAGACAGGTGAATTGTACGTAAACACACCCCCCTTATCCAACTTGTAGATATTCCTACCCAGCTTCCCTTGCTAGTCAGAAAAATATTACTTCTACAAGCATGTTTTACAAGCGTAAATGTTTGTGGAACTAAAATACTTGTAACTACTCAAAATATCTCTTGTAATGTGTAAGATTTACTTGTGGGTTGTAGAAACTACTGGTATATTTGCGAAACAGAAATACATAATTTCCAACAAACTACAAGTAAATTTACTTGTAACTTGTAGCTTTGTGAAGTAGGGCCCAGAAAGAAGTGATCTTGCCCCAAGGCGACAGCCCAATTGTATTACTGATTCAGAACGCCTGTCACTTCATTTCAATCTTACTTGGGAGTGAATAGATTACATTATATAGCCCATTGCTTACCAAATATGAGTACATGGTCCTTTAACTGATTCTCTACAACATTCAATTATTAAAATCTTAATGTAAATTAACGCAGAAAGTTCAAACTAGGCCTTACAGCTAGATGATATTACATACCAGCTTATCTTTCACGCCCATGTTATGTCACCCAAGCAAACTGAAATACAACCTCCCAAATAAATCCCTTCACAACACTTCTAACACTTCTTTATTTATCACGCACAGCCAACTCAATACGCCGTAACGTCATAACATTTTTTATATATATTTTTGTATGTCGCAACTGCAATACAGTAACTTTTTTCTATAGTAGCCACTGGTTAAAGTCATTCAACAAGTAATTTACTAACTTTTGAATGAAGTATAAAATAATTTATTATTTTAAGGGTCCGTAGTAACACCACTTGATAAAGTTTCTGGATAAATTTTGTCAAGAAGATAATCGAGGAAAGTGTATTAAGACCCTGTGGTAATGCTTGTTTATTTGTTTATTTATCATTAATCATATACATGTAATAGACACCGTCATAAAAATACACTGATAATAATATACAACAAACTGTGGTACATCAAATTCTCAGCAATTGCAGCTGAATTATAAAAATCTCGTAAGTTACAGTACAAAGAATATATATAAATAGTTTTGTCCAAGATACTCCACTGAATAAGCTATCAGCTACTTGGACACATTTGTTCTTATCTAGATCAAGAAATGAGGTATTTAGCAAGTAGAAGGGAGGAATTTTCGCTGGTAATAACCGTGAAGAAATGGTGACACTAGAAAAACATGTTCAGGAACTTGGCAAAATGATTACAGATCTTGTTAATGAGAAGTGAAAATTAATAACAGTGATAAGAAAAGTTTTGCTGAAACTCTGAAAGTGAATGAAGATAAGTCTTTCTTAATAGTCCCAAAGAAGAAGCAAAAAAGTGAGGAAACTAAAAAAGACATAAAGGAGCAAATTCATCCAGAAGTATTTAAGGTGGGAGTTTTTAGAATGAAGGTGGTGTTCTGTTAGGAATAAATGTTAATATAAATGATTTTTCCGTAAGGGAAATGAAGCATAAGGAGATAAACATGATGTTAAAGAACTTCTATTGAAGAACCATAGGTTAATAATAAAAGGAATTGATAGAAATGAGAATGTAAGTAGGGCCATTGACAACATTAGGGAGAAAAATATGTTACAGAATAATCTAAAGGTGAACAGTGGTGATTTTCTGCTAAAGATAGTGTATGTAGCTTTAAACCTAGGAAGAATAAATAATACGATTATTATGAAAGTGGATCCTACAACAAGAAAAGAGCTTCTCAACAAGGGGAAAGTGAGCATAGGTTTTCAAATGTGTGACATTGAAGACTATATCCATGTAATCCAGTGTTTTAGATGCCAATCTTTTGGTCATTAATTATGCAAAAGATTGCAAGAGTTGATATTTCTGTGGCCAAGGCCATAAAAAGGGCAGTGCAATGCTAATTATGGTGGGGAACATTGTATCAACTGTATTAGGGATAACACAAGATTTAATTAGAAATTGGACACCAACCATACAGCAAAAGATTCTAATTGTGTTTGTTATATGAATATTGTTAAACAGCTCAAATTTAAAATCATGTTGTAGCAATTAAATATGGAAAAAAGGTTAAATTAAATGATTCCAATGTTACTAAGTTAAAACAGTGCGGGCCGAATCTAAAAATTTGGAATATGAATATTAGAAGTTTGGTGGCAAACAATGATGAACCGGTAGTTAGTATGATGGCATACAAGCCAGACATAGCGTGCCTCTCTCTCTCTCTGCAACTCATGTTATGACGAAATAACAGATAGAGGGTTATTTATTGATAATTATGATTGTGAAAGATGTAATTCTGCTAGTATCCCTGGTGGAAATGTAACTTCAATATTGAAGTCATTTAGTTGCAGTTACTAGTGCAGTCGATGGTGCAAAACAGAATACAAAGTTGCAGTTACGAATTAAGCTATGACCTACATAATTGAAGTTAAACAACTTAATATTTGCAGTTATGACCTACATTATTGAAGTTAAACAACTTCAATTCTGTTGACAACAGCAGCAACTTTGTAGTTAGTACAGCTAGAAAGAACTGCTTCATTAACTGCAATATTGTGGTCGGAAGCTTTAGAATTGCAGTTATTAACTGCAACATTGTGGTCAACAGCTATATTATTGCAGTTATTGAGTGCAATATTGTGGCTACAAACTATTGAATTGAATCCGCCAAACGCACTATTGAGGTCTCCAGCTAGGAAAATGTAGTCGTCGACAGCAATATTGTGGTCAACAGCTGAATTTTTGCAGTTATTGAGTGCAATATTGTGGCTGCCAACTTATGATTTGAAGCCGCCAAACGCACTTTTGAGGTCTCCAGCTGGAAAAAAGTAGTCGTCGACTGCAATATTGTGGTCAACAGCTCAATTATTGCAGTTATTGAGTGCAATATTGCGGCTGCCAACTAGTGATTTGAAGCCGCCAAACGCACTATTGAGGTCTCCAGCCGGAAAAATGTAGTCGTCGACTGCAATATTGTGGTCAACAGCTCAATTATTGCAGTTATTGAGTGCAATATTGTGGCTGCCAACTAGTGATTTGAAGCCGCCAAACGCACTTTTGAGGTCTCCAGCTGGAAAAATGTAGTCGACTGCAAAATTGTGGTCAACAGCTCAATTTTTGCAGTTATTGAGTGCAATATTGTGGCTGCCAACTAGTGATTTGAAGCCGCCAAACGCACTTTTGAGGTCTCCAGCTGGAAAAATGTAGTCGTCGACTGCAATATTGTGGTCAACAGCTCAATTATTGCAGTTATTGAGTGC
>PNEQ01053666.1:0-56153 GCA_003012365.1 Medauroidea extradentata | reverse complement strand
ATCAATTAATTGAAAATTACAAATCACAATAAAATTCAGTCATATATCCAATCAACAGGCTTTCAAATAGGGACAATGTACAACCTTATCAGTCCGAAGTGGTGATGGCTCACCATGTGCTGCGCAGCACCCCGAGTGCACCGCTGTCTTCACTCTTGAGGTCTTCGGTTCGACTCCCGTCGCGCACCTCCTCTTCGCCCGTCAGCCCGCCGCAGCAGTCCTCTTGATTCGTCCAACACTGTTCCGAAGGTAGCCGCCTGCCGCCCTACAGTAGACTCCGACGTCACCAAGATGTCTTCACCAGTCTCTCTCCACAGGCGTAGCACCTTCCTCTAGCACTACCAAAGGCGAACTCTCCCGAATTTGTCGATTCGGAGCTTTTATACTTGGCCAAACAGTCGGGTCTTCCCCGCATTACAGGGGTCTAAAATTAGACATTTCATCATGTTTCGCATGTGATTTGAGTCACGTACGCCGCTTCGCAGGGTAAAAGCGCAGTTGGGACAGGTATCTATGACGTAGTTTCGGCGGGCTTTGAGTCATGGGCCAGCCCTCAAGGTGTTTCGACACAGGCCCCATACAGCCCGCCCTCAGAAACACAGCATGCAACAATACATTCAGTGGTGATCCTGCGGCAGAAGTTTCATATCTAAAAAAGACGATAAACACCACCATTTTCGACACTTTTGAATGCGAGAAAATAAGCTTTAAAGATTAGTAGAGGGCTTGAGATTAGTATACAGACGTGTAACATTCTTTGGATGTTTTTCCTAAGCAGTTACCATTCGCGTACGATGAGTAGTTTTCGAATAAACTTGTATCGGCCGAAGCTCTGCATACCGCTCGGTGGATTGAGTAGGCGGCCACCTTAAGAGTGCATGGTATATATAATTCAGTGCCTAAAGCATCAGTTCAGAATTATAAGTTTCTTGAAGTCAATTTGCAAAAACAACAACCCTAGACAATAGTTTTTGCCAACTTTCTGGGCAAATATTTTTCTCGATTAACGTATATTTGAAGATCAATCTCTGACGCCGAAATCTCCTACATTTAATTGCGGCGCAAGAGATCACGCTTAACAAATGCATCATTATGGATAAATGTTTGCTCATAAAGTTGGTAAATTTTATCTAGGATTGCTGTTTTGTAGTTTTTTCTATATTGACTTTCAAAAAAGTGTAGATCTCTGTTGAATACTTCAGCGCTCATTTGTCTACCACGCCCTCTTAACGTCCAACACTATTAAGTCGTAAGAAAATATTTGTCCGTTTATGTAAATACACTTAATAATAATATTGACAACAACAATAAAATGTTAGGACTGCGACTGACTCCGAGCCCCTATATGTTAAGTGGTGTGGAGGAACGCACGGGTGGTACACGTGCTGGGGCAGCAGGAAGGAATACATGCTGGAAGGCAAACAAGGGAGAGAGACCCACCCTCGGCAGGTGCTGTTGGCTCCAGCCAGCTGCTGGCAGGTGTGACTATCGATTCTTCGTCGCGTCGCTGGACTCCAGGCCGAGGCCGGCACGGCACGTGTCAACACTGTCGTCACTATTATAACGTCATTCTTCTCGCTACCAGTCACACGTCAGGAATTTTCCACTCTGATGCGCACGAGTTGCAGTACGCTAAGCCTACGTCCACTCTGTGACGAAACCCTCAAATAAGCATTCTCGTATGTTCTATTATCTCGGAAACTAACCGACGAATTTTAACGAAATTTTTAGAATAAATATACAAAATGTTATGTCCAGTTTGTAAAATTTAGGCTTTGTTAAATTACATGTCCATGAATAATATAACACTTATCGAAGTCTGCAAACGTCGACAAATTCATATGAATACTGGGAAAATCCTAGGGTTTGTTTATAGTTATAAATTATGGCTAACTTTCTGTAACAATAACGGTGACAGGATTTCGTGTAATCGAGACAAAAGAAGCGCGAGAGTACTAAAGACGAAATCTTGCAACTCATCACCAGCCCCATAGCTCCGAAGCGCAATACACACGAATGAAGTATGTCTTTCTATCGAGGACTCGCCTAAAACGCATTCCCAGTGTATTGTACATACGAAAAGAAAATACATTTGTAGCAACCTAAAAATACGCGCTTTCTATTGGGCAGAAACTAGAATTCATAACAACTTTACGTTTGTAGTTTGTGTCGCTTTCGCAATTTGGGCTTGACTTGTTGATTCCTCATGGAAGGCACCGAGCCAATAATGAAGGCTCACCTACGTGCAGGCCCATTCATGTGGCATTGCTGTATCAGCGAGCAGCCAAAGAACATCTGCTGTCTGCCTGTCTGCTTCAGTAAATATATATTCTTGGACGTTAGTTTACAGACAATGAACCCGCCAATTTTTCCGGTCTCGACACATTTATATTAAAACGATTGTCGTGCACTTTAAAACATATTTGCTTTAGAAATACCATATTCGAGCTTACCAACAGCTAAAACGGCATTTTCACACAACTTATCCAAAATTACAAAAGAAAGAACTAATCGAGAGTCTTTGCAGCAAATTTTTCACCAATAAAACGACAGTCGTCGTTCAAAATATGTACCATGGTTACGGCAAGACGACGAGAAGCGCAGCGCCAGTTCCTTACTCATTTCAGTCAACAATGAAGCATTGAAAAGTTGATCAGTGACAAACGTTTTTATTACTGAAGTTAGGTGGGGATGAAAGCGAGAAATTTGTTCATAATGAGCTGAATATATTTTTAAAAGCCACACCACTTCAATATCTTCAACCGTTCTCTTGTTTATGACAGTGAAAAGCGTGGCGTATTAGTCACGCGCTCGCCCTGAAAACCAAGGCATCTGGAGGGTCGTTTGAAGTGTCGCCTGCAAAGAAAAAAACAAACCGTTCCGTTATCTTTATTGACTAGGTAGTTCTGTCAATAAGTTTTCCTTTAACCAGCACTTTTCTTTGTCATGTATACGAAATAAGTCCAGGTGTGCACCCGCGTCTCGAGGCCATGCGATTTGTTAAGGCCACAGACTTTTCGAAACAAATTTCGTAAGTGTGCGTTATTTTTTGTTAAAATGTATTTGTATGGAAGGTAAAATACCTAAAAAAAGACACAATATAGGTAGGCTAAGAGTGAAAGAGCGACATGTGTTGTACTTATGGCAGTATGTTTTACACTGCCTATAATAAACGCTATTACGGAAGCTTTCAATGTAACCAGCTATTCCTGCTACTCCAAACGAAACATTGCAATCTTAGGAAGAAACCCCAGCAACATTGTATTATTAACTAACCTGCAAAGTTGAAACCGAAAAAGAAAGACAAATAGAATTCCCGTAAACAAATTTAAGGTCATTGTCCCTCATTTCTGCTACTTGTACGATTATTATTTTTAAAGTCTAAACTAGAACGCACGTAAAATATCTGTCACCCAGTTTGTTTGCAGGGTTTTTGTTGCGTCGTCTGTTTCAAGACCAAATATCTCCTGGTTTCGGTTAATTAATTTATGGACGAAAATGCTGTTAGTTATTATCAGCTTCATCTTTATGTTTTTATCTTCAAATAACAATGTATCAAGAATACTTACGACACATTTTTGATACCTGTTCTTGTTTAGGCTTTAAAAATAAGTATTACACGTATGGTTGAAATGACACGGCAAAATGTTCATACTCTTTATAGTTCGATAATATTTATCCTTCTCAAATATAACTTTACCTGAAGTTAATAATGACAAAAAAAAGCCAGATTTTCCAGTTCCTACAAAATGTTTCTTTTACATCGCCGATTTCATATCGTCAACAGACCCCAAACCATATTTTTTGTCTTCAGACAGACGTTACTTCAGTGGAAGAAATGTCATGTTTTGTCAGGAGTAGCTACAATGATTAAAATGTATGTGATAGTAATTTATTTGTAACTGCCTTTTAGTATTAATCTAATGAATTCATATCAGTGGAGTATGTGCACTGTTTCTCATTTTAAAGTAATATTAAATGTGGTTAGATATTTTGAAGCGTAATCTTATACAGATTACAATATAAATTTAAAAAGAATTTAAGTAAAACGTATTTAAATAAAATGTTTTTTAGTAAAAATTTTTTTTTAGTACTTAAAATTATGAAGTAGCATACTTTCCGAACTTCGTAATGCGGTTGCGATATGGCAACAGCGCGCGTCATCTGTACTGTAATCTAAGGTTGGGGAGCTCTGTAGACGCGGCCGAAGCGAAGTGCGAGTTTGGCACTCTCATCTGATACAGCATCGCCTTTACGCGCGAGGCGCTGAACTGGTGCTCTACAGTTTCTAGCCTGTCCATATGGTTTTCGATTGCAACACTGGTAGCTCAAGCTGATTTCCTGGCCAACATACAGAACAAATCTAGGCTTATCACTCTCTTTACTCACACTATCGGGGCTGAGGGACTGGAAGTGAGGCAGGCAGAGACAGATGCCGACACCCTGATGGTAAACACAGCCCTTGAAAAATCGAATATGTGTTGCAAGTATCAGTAGTAGCGACGGAAACTGATATCATTGATATGTTACTGCAGAGCAGCAACATTGGTGTTGTCAGTCCAGGGTCGAAGAGTAAATTGTTCAAAACATCCTACATTCAGGAACAGTTAGGTCCTAGAAAAGACCGCCTATTATTTGTCCACGACACAACAGGATGTGGCACTACATCGACTGCCTTCTGAAATAGCAAGCTAAAACCTTCAAGCTCTTCGAAAATCCCGAAATTCGACAATAGGTTAGTATTTTCAACAACTCGTAAAGCGGCCAGGTCGGATTTAATTGCTGCCGGAGAGAAGTTTGTTGTGAAACAGCAGCGAGATATTCTCCACTTTAGGCGAACTCCGGGGAATTATTATTAGCTTGTACTCTTGCCAGGCAAGCAGTCAACACATCCTTTGATCTAGTAATGCTTCCACCCACAAGGGCTGCATGTGAATAGCATTCAGTGAGGACATACTCACCGGTAAGGTTTTCTTTTCTGATAGTTACTACTGCATCGGTCATGAACACAACTCAACTTTAACTTCTCTTTCAGGTACAAGAACTGATAGACAATCCACTTTCCCCCCCCCCCCTCCCACCCGAGGCCTAAGACTGGAAAAAAATGTTGCGAAACGTTGGTCTCTGTACTGTCGCACTTAGTACCTGCCCCAGGTGAGCTACTGTACATAAGTTGTGGCTGCAAATCTGACACTGTGGGGCCCGCTCCACCTCCAGGACTTTGGGTCTTGCTTGCTCAATGATGTGCATACATTGCAAGGGCCGTAGCTGTTGCTGTATGTAATTTTATGTTAACAATGGTTGCCTTACTCCTTGTATGGTTGGCAGCGAATTTTCCGAATATAGTTCCCAGTAGTTTCCTTTTTAATACAACAGTACAAAAAAATTAAATCAACGTAAATCGAAATACTTGTATTTTATATAATTAATAATTTTTAATCAAACTATGTAGGTTCCTACCGACTGCACAATTTATCTTACACGAGCAAACATCAAGTGACGTGTCCAGAGAGGTTCCTATCGCTAGACGTTAAGCGCGGAAAGACACGAATTGGCTGAAAATAGAAATTCAGCAGGGCTTTCTTGAGTGCTCATTTTATTCCGAATCAGGTATACAATGACAGTGGAGAGGATGAAGAGGAGGTAGACAAGTCCACTAAAAGAGTGAAAACAACCTTTTTAATTGTTCATCAATAATTCTCACTATAATTTTGCATTTATACAGTTAGGACCATGCTGTCAAGCATATAAAATAACATCAAACTGGTTTGTTACTTTTTGAATATGTGCATGATATTTTTAAATAGTTAAAATAAAAATTGAGAAAATGATGGCTATGTCCTTGTTGCACCCTGTCACTATGAACCTAACTTTTAAAAATTGGAACTAGGCCTATGTTGTTAAGTACACCACGGAACGTGTCTGCGGGTTTATGAATTCAAATTATTATTTTTAAATCAAAGTTTTAAAAAAATGTATTTTAATTGTTATAAGTCACCTGTTACACAGAAAAACTAATACAGTGGTATCTGTGAGCTTAGGACTTTCAGTATGTTGCTAAGCACAGTATTACATTTTTACTCATTTTCAAATTATTATTTTTTTTATGTTTAAGTGCAAATTACAGGGTAATTTGTGGTTATGTCCTTGTTACACCAAAATATCGCAAAAGCGGCATTTTGTTCTTAAACGTTTATTATGTTGTTTAACCTATTAAACGAGACATGTCTTAACAACTTTTGAAAGGTCAATATTTATTTTTTAAGTTAAATACAATTTGTTTGTGACTGGCAGTTATGCCTTTTTTGCACCAGCATGCACACGAATTTTCAGATTTACATTTTTTTTCAAGGTCGATACCAAAAATGACTAGGCTATAAGAGAAACGACACTTTACTGAAGATGTCCGAAGTCTGGGTTATAAATGTCCTACAACAACTACAATAAAAAAAACTGCTTGCTTATTCTTGCAAAACACGTAGCAAACCTTAATGAATATTAATAAAGAATACATATGTAATTGCGTACGTAGGCTACTATGTCTTTGAAGGTCGCGGAAACTTGTTTTTATTTTGATATAAAAATTACACGAAAAATAAAAAAAAGTATTTAAATTAGTGTTCCGAAGTTTGCATTCTACGTAGAATCCCCCTTGGTCTTCATCCGGCCACGGCCGTAGGCCGTGCTTCCGGCAAATATAAGATTTTCTTTTTAACGTTGATGAATGCTCGTTGGTTGTCATCAAGTGGCCCAGTGACCACAGCACAGAATAAATATGTACTTACAGAAGCGACAAGACGTGATTTTTATCATACTCGATTTCTCTTTGGATTGCCATCGCGTCGGAGTTCGCAGAAGTTAGGTTACACTGAAGTATAATAGGCCCTTAGAGTAAATATATTACCTCTATGAATAGGCCTTATTTTATTATCTGTGAGGAAACTTATACGTAAGTAACGTCACATTTACCATTTCTAAATATGTAAATGAGATACTAATAAATCACAGTAATTATTGAAATATAAGTCGTTGTGGCAGTGTGTCTCAAATTCCGTATGGCATTGTTTACTTTCGTGTACGCCCCGAGAGCTGGTACAATAACAATTGTTAAAAAGCCCCACGTTTCTAATAGAATTAGTTATTACCTGATGTTGAACCTCAAATCGTCATGTTAATTATTTTTAAATATTTAGATAATGTACAAACTAATTACAGTATCTCAAGCACTACAAGCCGTTATGTAAACTAATGTCTCTAACCCACGTGGTATTGTTTATATTCATGTACGCCCCGAGAACTGGTACGATAACTACAGTGAAAAAACTTACACACACAATTCTTGGAACCTCACATGCAATGCAAGCGGCGGTGCAATTTCGGCAAATAGATAATCCTCTACTTACCTTGGGCAAATAGAACATGCTCTATATTTGTATGCAAGGTGCGTGGAACAAGCGATGTGATTGGCCATTCTCTGAAGTAAATGTACGCACGTAGTATAAACAAAAACCAACACCATACAAACAATGACTCGACACCAGAGTTTATTTTGCAGTTTTTGGACGAATACAAAAAATTTCCAACCCACTATAACACATAATCACTAAATTATCACAACAAACATTAGTGCGAGAATGCATTAAAGGCGGTGGCCGCGTCTGTATCGGAAGTTCGGGAAAAGACTACCGTACCACTGAAGAGGTCAAAAAAAAGTTCCTACACGGTTCACAATTATTTTAATCTTCGTCAGATAACATTTCCATCACAGCAAGTGTACATCTTGTGCTTTTAGGTTATCCATTTGTTCTAAACTTTTGGCGGGAAGAAAACAAATTGCACGTATATTGTGTGGGGAAATTGCGCTGTGTAAAATGGACTATGAGAGATTACATGCAATTATTGCACCAGCAATTGCGCGCAAGGAGCTGTGGGAGAAATAAAAAGCGTCTGTAAAACCAGCTTAAGGGTAATATGGCCCTAGAATAAATACTGTTATCAGAAGTAAGGTTAATTCTACTACAGGTTAGAAAGAAAATACGTTTTCTTATGGGAGAGCTTGGCACAGGGAAAATTTCTGCCACTTGTTTCGCTTCAATCGCTAATAGACCAGATAAATACGAAACCTAGTAATAGTAAATTTAAATAAACTTGGACATTTTATTAGCCATTCAATTTAGTTTTAAAGTGAAAAGAAACCAATTTCGCGTTTTAAATTATCAACTTAACGTAACTTAAAATTCAGGAAAGCTCTGTGATTGGTCAGTTTGGTGCATTAGCGATTCCAGCGCTCAAGTGGCAGAAATTTTTCCTGTGCCAAACTTATAACATTGATCTTTCTAACCTGTAGTAGAATTAACCTTAACCACGGTCGTAGAAGTACAGGTCTGGACACTCGCCTATCTAACAATGTATTTTGCTTGACCCCCTTGTTGTTTGGCTGTAGTTCGTCAAGTTATCGAGAATGTCGTACTTTTTGGCGCTGTAATTCGGGCGGTCGGACTCAAACTCCGCCCACTTTTTTCTATTGTTGAATTTATAAAGTAAATAAAGATTGCTGTAGCCTTTTCTTAAATTTATGAGCGAAGAAAGTATTTCATAAATTGATAAAAATACGTTTTGATAAATTTTTTACCATAGTGGAAAGGAAGTGGGCGGAGTTTAGTCCGACCGCCCTAACATCAGCGCCAATAAAACACAATATTCTCGGTAACTTGGTGAACTACAGCCAAACAACAAGGGGGTCAAATATCCAGGTGAGTTTCAAGACCTGTTCTTCAACGGCCGTGACCTTAACAGAAGTGACAAAGGGGACATTTTCCATTGTTGCTACGTACCAGCCTTAGAGTAACTATTGGGTAGAGGGAGTATCCTCTATACAGCTGCATACGAAATTGTGTGTTCAACATGTCACGTGACTTTAGTGAAATATGCGCGGGAGGTTTGAAATAACATTGACAGAAAAGATAATAATTGCTTAGTAATCACAACTATGTTGGGTTATTTTGGTTCCTTATGAATTTATGAACTAAGGAGAGTATACTACCATTACATCGCATAGTATAATTGCGTAGACATTTCAGAACGACAAATGTAAATAATGTCGCCACATTACTGTTTTCCTTAACCCAGCTGTTTTTAGTAAAAAGTAAATATTAGCTACGTACTTACTATAAGGTTTTGAACCGAGATCTTGGTGACACCACATGACTAAATATGTATTCTGGAAGGTACGCCATGAGTTTCAAACAATACGACTGCATTTTTACGACGAGAAAACATAAATAAACGACACAAAACTCTGGAGACCATGTTGGACACACATTTGTGACGTCATGCTCCCTCTACTATATATTACCTCTATGGTACCAGCAGGCGTACAGGAATGTAAACAATGCCATGTGGATTCGAGCCATTGGCACAGAATAAATAAGTAGTAACCATAGAGGTAAT
Organism: Medauroidea extradentata; assembly: GCA_003012365.1. NCBI lineage: Eukaryota > Metazoa > Arthropoda > Insecta > Phasmatodea > Phasmatidae > Medauroidea > Medauroidea extradentata. The sequence continues at coordinate 46,703 of PNEQ01053666.1, read as the reverse complement.
ATATAGTAGAGGGAACATGACGTCACAAATGTGTGTACAACATGGTCTCGAGAGTTTGGTGTCGTTTATTTATGTTTTCTCGGCGTTAAAATGCAGTCGTGATGTTTGAAACTCATGGCGTACCTTCCAGAACATATATTTAGTCATGTGGTGTCACCAAGATCTCGGTTCAAAACCTTATAGTAAGAATGTAGCTAATATTTACTATTTACTAAAAACAGCTGGGTTAAGGAAAACAGTTACGTTGCAGACATTGTTTACGTTTGTCGTTCTGAAATTTCTACGCAATTGTACTATGCGATAATATGGTAATATGCTCTCCTTAGTTCATATATTCATATGGTACCAAAATAACCCAACATGGTTGTGTTTACTAAGCAATTATTATATTTTCTCTCAATGTTATTTCAAATCTCCCGCGCATATTTTACTAAAGTCACGTGACACATGTTGAACACACAACTTCGTACGCAGATGTATAGAGGATACTCCCTCTACCCAATATTTACTCTAAGGTAGTAACAGAAGCGACAAGACATTATTTTTAACGTACTCGTTTTCTCTTTGGAAAGCCAAGATGTCAGAGTTCGTAGAAGTTTGGTTAGACTGAAGTTTAGTAGGATCTACTTTAAAATCTGTGTGGAAAATGACACGTAAGTAACATCACATCAACCATTTCTAAATAAGTAAATGAGATACGAACAAGTTACAGTATTTCTTGCAATATAAGTTGCTGTTTAAACCAATGTCTCAAATTCCATATGGCTTTGTTTACTTTCTTTTACGCCCCGAACGTTTGTATAATAACAATGTTTAAAAAGCTCCATTATGTCGCTTCTAATATAGTTAGATTTTATCTGATGCTGAGCCTGGAGTCGTCATGTTTACCAATTTTTAATATTAAGCTAGTATACAAACTAATTACAATATCTCAAGTTCTACAAGTGGTTATATAAACCAACGTCTCTTAATTCACGCGGTGTTATTCATGTTCCTGTACGCCACGAGAGCTGGTACGATAACATCAATGAAAAAGCTTTCCTTGCCGCTTTTGTTACTACTTATTTATTCCGTGCCATTGGTTTATATAATCACTTGTATTGCTTGAGACATTGCAGTTAGTTTGTACATTAATTAAATATTTAAAAATGTTAAACGTGACGTTTCGAGGCTCAAAATCAGTTAATAACTAAATCTTTCAGAAGCGGTGTTATTGTACTAGCTCTTGGGGCGTACAGGCATGTAAACAAAGTAATGTATAACTGAGATATTTGTTTAAACCACCGCTTACACTTCAAGAAATATCGTAATTTGTTTGTATTTCAATTATACATTTAGCCGTGTTACATGTTACGTTAGGTACTTATTTGTCAACTTCCTCACAGACTATAAAATAAGCCGTACTAAATTTCTGTGTAACCAAACATCAACGAACTCCGACGCCACGACAATTCACAGAGAAAACGAGTAAAACAAAAACGTCTTGTCGCTTCAGTTACCGGAAACACTAATTTATTCTGGGACTACAGTATGCTAGACAGCAGTTACGATGGGAAATGTCAATTTAAAACATTCAATTTGCTTTAAACCAAATACCCTTGTACAATATTTGACTAAACCTCGAGCCAAAACCTTGGAAACCAAATAAATTACATAAGAACAGAAACAACTTACCGTTCCTAAGTATTTCGACAAAATACAATACAAACGATAAGTTACAGTAACGACAATCGAAAATAATCGAGAATATTTCTTTCAAAAGGAAATATTGTAGTATAAATAATTATGTTTGCAATAAAACGCATATCACGTAAATATTCCGTAAGTAATACCCAATAATTAAGAAACCTTATTTTAAAATAGGTTGCAGAATAAAACAACACCCCTATTGACAAAATTAACAATTCACTAACGCTATTAACAAGAATTATCCAATACATTTACGACACTTTTTTTTTTTTTTCGTTTTGATGAAATTCCTGTACAGCACATAACAAAATCCTTATATACTCCTTGAACAAAACTATAGTCTACTTTGAAATAAACTATCGACTGGTTCTCTGCAAACGTCCATCTTGACTTAGTTACGTATGGTTCTCAGTTTATTGAAAACGTAAAGTCAAGACAGCATGAATTTAGCTTGTCTTTACTGACTGTATCGTATAAACCTACACCCATAAGAAACCATGATGTATTGAAAGATAACGTTAACGTTTTCGTTGTGTAACCACTGGAACATAAACTGCTGCAAACACCTTTATCAAATATCAAGCAACCTTAGGAGGGCTTATAAAAGCTAACTTCTTTTTTAAAGTTGCGTACCTTCGAATCGCCCGTGCTCGTCTGCAACTTCTAGTTGTCTAATGTCTGCGAAGACGCTTGAAACTCTCGTCTTCGCTCTGCACATCTGCCCGGAGGGTTGAGAAGAACTGAGCGACAGTAGATATCGAAAACTCTGCCTAGGGCTCAACCAGTAAACTTTATGCCTCTGGAGAAAACAAGCAAAGAGATTGCCAATACACGAGCTTGAGATCACGCAGCTTTGGACAAAAACTACAGACAGGCTTACTGGCTGGAACACATAAAGGCGCTACGAATACCAACCAACTAATGCAAATAGACGTGCTTGCGTTACAACAATGTATCTGCCACTAGCGTGGAAGAACCAGAACATAATAATAGTATGGCACGCAACGATTGAGGACCTAAGGCAAATATTTCGACAACCATGAACAGTAACATGGAAAGAAATTTTGCGTAGTGACGAATGCTTAGTGTGTTCGGAACAAACAATGCAGTCCGACCTAACGACAAATAGTGTTTTCGGAAACAACAATTCAGTCCGGCCGTGTGTATAGGACAGCTAGCATAGCTCTAGGTGCAGGACGCAATGTTTACTGGCAAATATTTGTGCTAATATAATATAACATAACTGTTTACCGCCATCCACTGGTGTTACGATTAGGAACTAGAAGAAAATCGGCCATCGCCATTGTTAAGGACCCACCATAGAATTCGTCTGGAGCGATAAGGAGAAACTATGGAAAACCGAACTCAGAATGGCCGGATCAGATAGTCAAATCCGGGTCCTCCCGAATGCGAATACAACGTGTTGTTACACCACCTTTACTCGGTGATTTTTTTTTTTTGTAGCCAGACCTGGCCTTAAGGGCTGTGAAGGGCACGGCCGTAGAAGAACAGGTCTGGACACTCGCCTGGAAACTTGACCCCTTGTTGTTTGGCTGTAGTTCGCCAAGTTACCAATAATGCTATACATTTTTGGCGCTGTAATTCGGACAGTCGAGCTAAACTCCGCTCACTTCTCTCCCACTAAGATAAACAATTTATCAATACGTATTTTTTATAATTTTACGAAATACTCCTTCGCTCACAATTTTAAATCATGGCAATCCTTAGTTACTTAATAATGTCAACAACGGAAAAAAGTGGGCGGAGTTTTAGTTCGACCGCCCGGATTATAGCGCCAAAAAGTACAACATTCTCTGTAACTTGACGAACTACAGCCAAACAACAAGGGGGCCAAGCAAAATACATTGGTAGATAGGCGAGTGTCCAGACCTGTTCTTCTACGACCGTGGTGAAGGGTTAAAGCGCTAAATATAATGCCTCTTACTGAAACATACATACATATTTATATATATATACACACACACACACACAAGACATACATATATACTGTTACGTGCCATGTACCTGGAGGCCGGTGGTCGGCAGCTGTTTCGTAACACTTTGTGGACTGGCCCATGATTCACGAGCTGTGTGGCTACGTGATGGAAGTCACGCCGAAGCTACGTCATATATACCTGTCCCAACTGCGCTTTTACCCTGCGAAGTAGCCTACGAGACTCAAATCACGTCCGAAACATAATGAAATGTCTATTTTTAGACCCCTGTAATGCGGTTATTCCCCGACTGTTTCGAAGAGTATAAGAGGGTCGAATCGTCAGATTTGAGGAGAGTTCGCTATCGGCCGTGCTAGAGGAAGGTGCTATGGTTGTGGAGAGACACTGGTGAAGACATCTTGGTGACGTCAGAGTCTACTGTGAGGTGGCAGGCGGCTACCTTCGGAGCAGTGTTGGACGAAACAAGAGGACTGCTGCGGCGGGCTGACGGGCGAAGAGGAGGTGCGCGACGGGAGTCGAACCGAATACCTCAAGAATGAAGACAGCGGTGCAATCGGGGTGCTGTGCAGCACACGGCGATTCATCACCACTGCGGACTGTTAAGGTTGTACACTGTCACTATTTGAGAGACTGTTTATTGGATATATGACTGAATTTTATTGTGATTTGTAGTGTTTAATTAATTGATGGTAGACATTTTTCGTGCTTTAATTGTCAAAGTTAATTAACGTGTCTGTGACACAGGAGTAATTGTGTGCATAACTAATTGTGTTGTGAGAGTTATAGTTGATTACTGTTTTGTGTATTTCATAGCTTTGTGAGCTATTAAATCCAGTACTTAATTTAACTCTTTTTTATAATTATAAGACCTCTATCCCAAAATAACTCATGGGAATTGCCCACTTGAAAAGTTTTGCTCAAACTTGTAACAATACATACATATACATGTATGAGCACATACACGCACGCACACAAAAACATTTTGGAAACAGCAAAAACGTAATAATCACACAGAAGCAGGGGCAGAAGTACTATTAGCATAAAACATTATTTGAAGACAGCATTTCATAAATAACAAGTTATACAATAGTACTTTTTAAACATATAGAGCCACATATGTAATATATATCAATAATAGCTCTCCTCCAAGCGAGGATAATACATAACGGTTTTTTGATTTGTCTCACAACAGACTTTTGCGATGTTTTGTCGAAAGAAACAATGCTCACTGCCGCTCTCTACAATGCATTTTAAGCGACTGCCTCTGGTGCACTGCAAGGCAACATAACAGACTGTTAAAATTACTATACTGCCTTGCTGGTAGTATTAAGCACTGTACAAGCAACAGAACAGTTTGTTATAATTTCCATACTGCATTGTTAGAAGAAACAAGCACATAGATTGTTAATACTACATAACAGCATTGCTGACAATACCCAGCAACTCTGTAATGGCAACAATAACCTGTTTTGTTGGTATTATTATCTCAATTTACCACATGTAAATAGTAACTGTAACCAATCAGATAGCTGTCACTATGTTAACAATAATGGATGGTTGGATGAACCAAAATCTGGTTCTTACAACAATATATTTTTCTCAGTGCAGTAATAAACTCTATTCGTCCACGGGGGTGTCAACGTGTGTATATGTGTGTTTATATATATACTAGCAGTCCCCCGCGGCTTTGCTCGCGAGTATTATTCGTAACTGATAATATTTACTTTAATTTGAAAACCTCTTTGCACAACAGATTGGTACTTCAGTCATCAAGTGTTAGAATGTCCAAGTGGCTAGTTGAACTAATTCTGCATCAGGGTAAGTAGCTATAGCTGTCCACGCGAAAAGCAGCCTTAAGTTTGTCTCTACCACTAACAGCGACTTCGCCTAGGCCTTATTTATAGCACTGCCAATTTGAGGTTGTGGGGTAATTACAGACACCGAAGAGGGATTGATCCCTGTCTGATCGGTTTTACGGCTTTTCTTATAAATCAGGGAATAGATACATTGTTTTACTTTTTTCGCGCTGACAAGGCATAGTTTATTGTTTCATTCCCTTTTTGGAATCCATATGGCATTGTTTTTGTTAATGTTGTGGCCTCTGTAGTCGCTCCCGTAAATAAAGCAATTTTTCCTTTTCAGCTGTTTCCCGTTGCAAAATAATGAATATATTATGGTTCCAGCAATTACAGAAAATCGATTAAGTTTGTATCTATGCTTTGTCGTGACAAAAATTTTGATACATCGACTGGGACAGAAGTTATCGAGAAGAAACAGTTAAATCCAAGGTGGTAGGGATCAATACCACCTAAGGTAAGAGGTTAATGGAAGGAAAAACATATGTTTACCCTGTGCACAACCGTTGGTGACGGTGTCCTCAATTATATATTTTCAAAATATTTACTTTAACTTTATTGCCATTACAAAGTTTCAGTGGGTAAAGGTTTCGCGGAAACGTATTCGGTGCCACAAACTTGAGATTAGGGAGATGATATATCGTCGGTTTACTGCCAAAAGTGACTAAGTCAAAATGAGATAAAATTACAAAAATGCTAGGAATATATATATGTTGATCACGAACAATTGCCCAAGTTTAAAGTCTATTCGTCGTTTCGTACTGTTGCGTCACAGTACAGTAACATACCACATTTTTGTTAATATCTACAATTTAATACTGTTTTTAAACGAAATAGCATTTATGACTTAATCACTTTTGGCAGTGTACTGACGATATGTCTGCTGATATTGTAGAGGAACCTAAGTGGAAAGCGAACTGCAATTTTGCCCCTTTTCACGACTACATATAAATTTCACTAATTCGATCTGCCTTGTAGTTTGTGTGTCAGAATTGAACGTTCGCACGCAGCTTTTAACGGAATTCGAGCCCAGAACCTCCGCAATTTAGACCTGAGTAACAAACAACTGCGTCACGTAACGTCGAAATAATTCATGAAAATAAAATTGTATTTTAAAAAAATAAAATATCTGTGTCCTGGGCTCATAGAGGTTGTACAAAACCACGTCTCGATAGGTTACTGTAGAGTGAAACTCCTGTATAGGTTGTTTCTCGCTGCTCGTTCCTGCTTTTCGGATCGTCTGCCTTCAATATTGACCAACTTAGTTTTATTCTTAATAATCAGGTTTGGTTTCTTATAAAGAAAAAAAATACATACATATTTTTTAAAATATTTACGTAAGCATCACTCTTGACGCGAACAACGCCTCAATATCGCTACTGGTTAGATAGATATCGTGGGTTGATGGAAAACAAATTTTGTGCTTTTTAACACTTTTGGGTGTCGAATTTCGAAATATTTTAAATTCACATCTTAGACATTTGTATAAGTATCCAACTGAAGTGTAAATCACATCGCTAGCCCGTTCAGTCGAATCAAAATCCATCATTCACTAAAAAAAATAATAATAATAATAATAAATTATAAATAAATAAAAAATAAAAACATATCACCCCTGCACAGTATTGAGAAATCGAATTTCGAAAAATCTGAAAATAGTTTTGCGATAATTTCTGTAATCATCATCCTGAAGCAAAAATTAATTGTATATCTCGACGGATTCGACAGATATCTAGGATTTATCTAAAACGTATTCGAGGTCTTTTCAGCACTTAAGAGAGTAAATTTCGAAAAACCCTTTAATCATGTTTTATAATACTTTATTGGTGTCTTGTGGACGTGAAAAACACAACATTAGCCCGCTGGGTTCAAGATATATCGACGATTAATTGAAAACGCTTTTCACCACTTTTCATCCCTTTTCACGTCTTTAGGTGGCGAATTTCGAAAATTCCTGAAATTACTTTTTAGGTATTGGAGTAAGCATCAATCCTAAACAAAAATCTCGTCGCTATATAAAAAGCTATGTGATCGATATATATCGAATGTGAGTCGAAATCGCATATTACCCCTTTTTTAACCAGTTTAGGGCCGAATTCGGGAAAAAATATTTTTAATGGTACTTGAGATATTTACAAAAGCACCAATTTAAAGCAAAGAGCACTTCGATATCTCGATTGATTCGACAGATATGGAAGGATAATCGAAAACACATTTCACGTATTTTCATCTCTTTAAATAAAGAATTTCGAAATGTCTTTGAGTCCTGTCATAGACATTTGTAAAAGTAACCAATTAAAGTTAAAATCACGACGATAGCCAATTGTGTTTCAAAGATATAGACGATTCATTAAAAACACATTTTACCCCTTTTTACTGCCTGGGAATCGAATTTCAAAAAAACCTAAAACTACTTTTTGGGTATTTACGTAAGTAATATTTTGAAGTTAGTATCAACTCTCTACCCCGAATGGTTCGATATATATCGATAGTTTATTGGAAACACACTTAAGGTCTTTTCACCCCCTTAAATATTTAACTTCGAAAAATCCTTAAATTGGCTAATATGCATTTTTACGAGTGTCCTATTAAAGTAAAAATCACGATTATAGGCCGTCGGGTTCGGACTCTATCGACGTTTCTTCGGAAACACGTTTCACCAATTTTCACCTCCTTAGAGGTCGAATTTCGAAAAATCCCTTCTTACTGCTCGCCTACGACCTGAAGGGAACCCCCACAAAAAAATTTCACGATTCTAGGTCCAGTGGTTTGGGCTGCAGTTTGATATGTCAGTCAGTCAGTCAGTCAGTCAGTCAGTCAGTCAGTCAGTCAGTCAATCAGTCAGCTTTCATTTATATATATATGTGTGTGTGTGTGTGTGCGTGCGTGTGTGTGTCAGAATAAGAGGGGGCACCAACGAAGAATTTGCTGAAAGTCCTTTGACCATCTGATGGTATATTTTTAACTATGGTGTTTCAAATGAATGCTCACATCTAGAGCTTGTGTCTTCTCGTTAAATCTTGCTAGTTCACTGTTCATACTACTAATATTTAAGAAGAGAGTTCCGACCGCCTCGATCCCCAAATCCTGTCTGGATGTCTTAGAACGCATATTTCAGATAGAATTATTTTTTGATCGATTTACGGGCCCACGAACAGCACATGTTCTTCGCAGAAGTACACGGGGGAGAGGTACGAGTCGGCCAGGGCATGCCAGCGTTCACCTAGAGTGATTTCGGAAAACCCTGCAAGACCGCAATTAGGATGGCCGGAGCCGGGGATCTCGGACCACGCTGTAATCGTGACTGTGAGTCACGCCGTGGGTGGGTTATATCTGTGACTCCGTCCCTTCAACACACCACAGTGACGCCTCAGCGATCGATCTCGATCACCGAGGATTCAGCATGGCAAGGATTCTGGAAATGGTCATCTCTAATACGGTACACAACAAACACTACCGTAGATGCCTAGATTCGGGTTCTTCAAAATTGTGTAACACAGCATTTTTAGATTGCTGTATGAGGGGGAAATACCAACCGGATTATTGAAACATGTTTGCCTTTAAACAATACTTCCAGCAAAAATATGGGTTTTAGTCGTAGATCCGTTAAATAGTCGTCGATGCCTCCGCAAACATCTAATGGACCGTGGCGGATTTAGGGGGGGGGGGGAGCTACCGGACTGAAGGCCCCCCCCCCTCCCAAAATCGTGTTCAACATTATGTAGCCAAAGTAAGTTTTGTCGCCTCAAGGAAACTGGAGTTTTATTCTATGACGATCCAAGTAAATTTGATGTGTCCTACTTGTATGTATGTTATATTTAATGTTCTGTAACAGTAAACAACCAACATTTTGAGATGGCTGGTATTTTTTACAAACCATAAAACCACTTAAGGGCCTCCCACCCCAAATATGTTTCTAAATCCGCCACTGTAATGGACAACTGTATTTCGTAAGACAAACAACGGATAGATAGTACAGAACATCATATAAAAATAATAATTCTCAGAATTCGTATGTAACTATATATTTTGTTTCTAACCAGCATCAGTTCTCAAATTAATTTTACATCTAATTTGTGCTATGGGTTTGAAGCAAGTTGTGTAATATATTTCTTGTCTCATTGATGAAATACCTTCTGTGTCTTTGACTCTCCGCTCACATGATTGTGTTACACTTACTAGTGTGTTTGAGGTATTGACGCGAGGGAGCAATAATATAAGTATGCCACCAACTTGGGGGCTAATGCCTCGTCGCCTCTGTGTGCAGAGAAAGCATATATGATACGAAACTATACGATATTCAAGATGCCAAAAATTCACTTGTATGTTACGATTTCTGTATCATAATATAATCCTGGAAAAGTGTACTACAATTAGTTTTATTGAGAGCTTAAGTAAGGTTAATTCTACTACAGGTTGGAAAAATCAATGTTAAAAGTTTGTCGCAGGGACAATTTCTGCCGCTTGAGCGCTGGAATCGGCAAGGGGTGTAAATTGACCAATCACAGAGCTTTCCTGAATTTTAAGATAAGTTGATAATTTAAAACGCGAAATTGGCGTATTTTTACAATAAAAGTAAATTAAATTACTTCTATGATTTCCAAGCCTATTTAAATTTAATTTTACTACGGTTTCGTATTCTATCTGGTCCCTTGGCGACAGCAGCGAAATAATGGCAGAAATTTTCCCTGTGCCAAACTCTAACATAAGATAAAACATTTTCATTCAAACCTGTAGTAGAATTAACATTAGTTTAAGCAAACATAAGTGTTTACAAAATGCTGAAGGAAACCAAATTTCTTAGCAGAAAATAATTTTTAATGTAAACACATATGAGGCGGTCTGTAGCTCTACACACCTCTTCACGCAAAGTAAAGGGGCCCACTTACGGACATTGGCGCATGGGATATATATATATATATATATATATATATATATATATATATATATATATATTAATTTATTTATTAACTGCACACATGGAGCTTCACTACGATTACCTGCTTGAAGTTACGTGTCCTGAAAACAAACTTGGTAGTTCAACTGTTTTATGAGGTGTTTGTGAGGATTTTAAGAACACTTTCAGAACGCCCGCTTCAGAACAAGTGTTTTATGTCATATAATCAATTAGGGAGGGAATGTAAACAGAAGCTCTACTTAATGTCTTGAGCTATTTGTATTACTGATTTGACTAATGAGAAGTTGCCTAGAGAGAAACGATACTTTGTATAGAAATATTAATTTTTTGCAAATCTATCAAACAGTTACGTCACGATCTCCACAGGAAAATCATTTGAAACTTGATTCAATATAGGCCTACTTCAAACAACTGTTAGTCGCCATCTGATTTATTATCATTGGAAAGAGCACCGAGCGAAGTGGCGCAACTGTAAAACGTTGGACTCGCATTCGGGAGGACCTGGGTTTAATCCTCGGCTTCGGACATCCTGATTTCGGTTTTCCATGGCTTCCAGAAATGGCTCCAAGATAATGCTGGATTAGTTCCTTCATAAAGACCATGGCCGACTCCTTTCCCAGTTCCTGTCATTGAGCCAAGTTGTGTCTCGCCGTCTTTAATGACCTCGCAGTCGAAGATGTTTAAAGCATACTAACTTTATCTTATCACTGGAAAGATTCACATAAATTTTAATATTTTCATGTTCGTAGTTGCCGTACAAATTTTTTTATGTAACTTGAATAAATCATAATTTCTAAAAATGTGAAATATACATTGTGCAACTTAAAATGTGTTGATGATTTAAGCACTGTATCTCTACCTTAAAATAAAATACGTAACATGTACCAATCCCACTTTCAAAAGTACCTAAATATATAAATGGGACACAAGAGGTTTCCATTCCGCTCGGACTGTCCATATTTTATTTCAATTTGTGTAAACATTTTTTCAGCTCAGATTTGTGAGAAGCACAACCACTAAGAAAAATAAGCGGCTGGATATGAGTGTATAAATGATCTGAATACTACTTTGTTAATAGTAATCCTCCCCTCGTAAAACTCATTACTGTATCCGTGCCTGTTGAAAAGCAATGCTTAGCAGTAAGGACAAAGTGTGAAAGTAATCCACATCCAATTAGCAGCTCCCTTCTAGATCAGCCAACTGCTGTAGATGCGACGGCATCGCGGCGGGCAATCTCGTGCGACATGCGAGACTGTCCAGAACTTGGCCACGGTGGCCGGGTTGCGGCCTCAGGAGGGCTGGAAGCCTCGGCCCGCCTCGCGACGGCACACGCCGACACCACCATCGTATTTTTAGTCTCCTGCTTTCCCTGCGCGGTCCGTCCACGCGAGCTTGACCGCCGCTCAGCTGGCTCGCTATACCTTCCACGGCACCTGCGCGAGGCACCCAAGCCTCCGACGACTATTCCCGTCGCTGATGAGGGCGCGTTCCCGCCACGTCGTTGTCGGTCGACCTGCGTCTTGGCTCCCGAACAACGTCAACACTGCTCCGCTCGTGTATTGGTATAGACTATCCCAAGTGCGCAAACTGCATGAAAGACAAAAAAAAAAAAAAAAAAGACAGTAAACATAGAGTAGATACAAAGGAATGTCCGCATTACGAAAAGGCATTTGAAATGGAGTTAAGCCGCATAAATTATGGAATGGAATTTGAAAGAATAGACTATGGCTGCTGAAATGACCAGACTCAGAATAGGTCAAATAAACCTACAGCGTTCAGCAGTTGCTACAGCATAGTTAGCATCAATTGCTACCGAATATGAACTTGACATTGTCTTAGTGCAGGAACGCTATTCTGTGCGGGGCAAGGTCGTAGGAATTCCAGGAGGTGTAATAACAGCAAGAAACTTTTCAATGGCTGGAATACGGCAAAGAAACACTAATTTGACGACAATGGTCAAATAATTTAATATAGAGTACCGTGTATGCATCCAAGTTCAACTAGGAAACAAACGAATAATGTTATTGAGCTCCTACTTCCAATACTCGGACGATGTTCGAGTTCATTTGGATAAGTGGGACACTATACTCGAGAGAAATAGGGAGAGAGCCAGTGATAATCGGAGCTGATTTGAATGCTAAGTCGGAACTCTGGAACTCACCAGTAACTGATGACAGGGGAAGTGAGGTCACTCGATTCATCACATCGACTGACCTACACGTCCAAAACATATAAGGAACTCTCCCGACCTATGTATCACCAGCACATAACACATATTCATACCTGAATGCAACACTAACAACAAGAAAAGCGAAAGATTGAATTTGCAACTGGACTGTTACCGAAGACAGTAGTAGCGACCATAGGCTAATACTTTTCAAGTTAAAGACCACAACTACCCAACAACCAGCAGGTATTTTCCCTGTCCGACTGGAAGAAATTCGACAATGAACTGACAATCAACATACAAGAGTTTAGAACCAAGGCATTGGAAGACATTGATGTGAAAACTGAAGAGTTGACGAAGGCAATACAGAAAACATGTGACACCACACTCAGAAAATCGAACCTAAAGACACCCTTGAACAGGTGGTGGAACAAAGACCTGGAACAGAAGAGGAAGGCTGTAAGGAAACTGAGGAGATCCATGAAGACTGTGCGGGATGAGGAAAGTAGGATGACTGATATTTTGAATTATAAGAAACAACTAAGAGAGTACAAGAGAATGGTGAAGAGTCGCAAGAAACAAGCCTGGATTGAGCTAATGACCAAAAGAGGAAATGAAGACCCATGGAGCCTCGTATACAAGATATTGACAAATAAAATGAAAATTCATCAGATGAGACAAAGTGTACGAATACCAAATAGACAAACAACAGGCATTCAAGAAAATATTTTCTACCTGATGACGACATTGCTCCCAGACGATGACGAAGAACAAGATGAAGATATACATAAAGAAAGGAGACAGAAGATGGAAGACTTTCCAGAGACTCTGGATACAGCAAAATTTACAGATACTAACCTTGAGAAAGTGATTAAGGAACTCAAGAATAAGATATCACCTGGCCACGACAGATTAACATCGGAAGTAATAAAAAAAGTCTACACACGAATCAAGACCGATATCTTGGACATTGAAAACACAGGACTTCAACAAGGTCGTTTCCCGAACACTTGGAAAGTAGGGATATTAAGATTACTCTATAAAGGAGATGGAAAATATCATGTAAAACCAAAATCATACCGACCTTTTGACACTTCTTCCAGTGCTAGGAAAGGTTATTGAGAAACTAGTCAATCAATGACTTTTGACATTCCTAGAGAATACAGGAGGACTCCACCAACGACAATATGGTTTCTGAAAAGGGAAAGGAACTGAGAAAGCAGTGCTGGAGATGACCACCAAAGTAAGAAATGCAAAAGAAACTTATGTCCTTGGAATATTCTTGGACATAAGTGGGGCATTCGACAATGCCTGGTGGCCAAAGATTCTATGGCAACTAAATACGAAAGACTGCCCAAAAAATCTATATCTGATAATCAAAGACTACTTCAAAGAGAGGCGGACATACTATGAGACATCATCACTGAAGGTAGAGAAACTAAATACCAAAGGATGCCCACAGGGCTCAGTCTTAGGCCCACTCCTGTGGAACATCCTGTTTGATGAACTTCTCAACATCAAGCTCCCTGACAAATGCGAAACGTTTGCATAAACAGATGATGCGCTTGTCATAACTCCGGAATGGAATCGTCGAGACTTTGAAGCAGCAGCAGAGAAAATACTAACGGAAATCACCTCATGGGCGAAGAATATCAAACTAAATTTCTGTGCAGAAAAAACAAAGCTTCTCCTTTTGAAGGGAAAACTGAAAAGATCTCCCTCAATACGATTCCTGGGAAGAACGCAGCGCTTGGAACACGATGTCAAATACCTAGGATTAATACTAGAAGAAAAACTTGGATTCCAGACTCACATACATAATATAATGGAAAAATCAGTAACACTGTTTCACCGACTCACGGCAGTCTCTCGGGCTTCGTGGGGCCTGAACTGCAAGACATTAATGGCAATGTACCATGCAGTATTCTTGGGGATATCTATGTATGAGGCTTCGATCTGGTATACAAAGACAACACAAGTAAATATTCGACGGCTACTAATGAGAACACAAAGAGCAGTACTGTTAGCCTGTGCAAAGGCGTACAGAACAACTTCAACCGATGCTCTGCAAGTTTTAGCAGGAACCATACCACTCGACCTGCTAATTTGGGAAAAGGGAAACCTCATCGAAGAATTTGGAGGATCAAGACCCAGTAAGTTAAGGAAGAGTGAAGCAAGGACAGACACACTAAGGAAATAGCAAGAAAGATGGGACGAATCCACAAAAGGTAGAGTTACACATTGTATATTTCCTAATGTAGACGAACGCCTAAAACATCAATGGTTTGTGACACCACTACATGTCGCAATTGATGACAGGCCATGGTAATTATAAATAGAAATTGCATAGATTTAATTTAGTTGAGTCACTCCTCTGCATAATCTGCAAAGTAAATGATGATGTAATTCACATTACACAAGACTGCCCGAAAATAGAATATCTAAGAATCGACATGAAAAGAAAACACAATATCCAAGAAGAGGAAGATATTGATGTAAGAGACATGATGTTAACCAAAGAAGGAGCAGCCTCTATGAAGATATTTGCAAAGGAAGTAGGAAAGAGACTTGAAGAGTTCGACTCCTGGCTAGCAGAAAACCCAGATGAAACAGAGGAAAATTACTAATCAAATCAAGACAAGATAGCTCCATGGATATGATGACCAAAGCATTGAAAATAATATACATAAAAGGCAACCTATTCTTCCTGCATTATCCAGAAAGGGTGCGGTTGCAGAGAGACAAAATGGGTTCTATTCTGCGTGGCCCTGGCCACAAAAAAAAAGGTATAGTCTATCCTGCGGACGAGTGCATTGTTTGACTGCTGGTAACTATAATTTTAAAAAATAAACCCAAACTACTATTTCCGGGAAATAATGTATTCTCTTATTCGATAAGTAGATGAAGGAATAGCGAAGTTTACAGCAGAAAAACAGCTGTAAAGATTTTCATTAAATACAAGGACTTAATCCCGATGAAACTAGCCTTCAATAATAATATTTTAAAAAAACATTGTAATCGATTCACTCGTTTATCGCGATGCACAAGGTATCAGAGAAACATACGTCAGCATAACTGTCAGAAAAGTACACTCGTTTGTGAGATGACTATATTCGCAGTCGACAGGGCACTCGCGAACCACTGAGTATGTATGTATCTACGGTTGTGATAGGCCGAAACCTGACTTATGGTTAAAAGATTGAAAAACTTAAGTGTATACTAAGGAAAATATGTTCTGTTGTTCTGGAACATAAAGAGGGTGCCTAGAGAAGTGACGCCACCACTGACGTTTGTTTACAAATATCGCCGGCTGCAAGCCAGGGTAGCTGTCACTTTCCTAGCTCCCTCCCTCCACAAATTTTTATTTTCCAACTTCGACATATATACCTCCGTTGACGATCCAGCACAAAAGAACTGAATATGCTTTGTTCTAAAAGACAAAGTCCTTAGAAAGTGCGCTGGACGCTAAAACATTTGTCTTGTTACCCACGTTTCTGTTGTTCACCATGTCATCTGAAGACTCTAGTGAGGCTGCCACGCCCACTGTGAGAGACAGTCTATCATAAGTGGTATCAATAGACAATATAAATCAGAGCAATATATAAATAAAAGAGTTTTTGTAATATATGCGAGAGTTGCTATGTGGAATTTGAGTTGGTCATGTGATTTGTAAATATTGTCTTAAAACAGAATTTCTACATTAAACGGCAAACTGTCGGTAGCCGCGGACTTCTCGCCGGAAGGGACGTGGCCTAAGGTGTGTAGTCGTGGCTGTGATTGGACAGTTAGAGACGAGGGTAAAGCGGATGTTTCCGAGGAAAGAGCCGCGGGCTTTAGACGCTGTTCGAGGCACTCATAAATCTCTCAGTGAGGGGCATATTGTGGGGCGCGACGGGAAAGGTTAATAGCCAGAGAGGACGTTACAAGGAATACACATTCAAAGCTCAGAACAAATGCGTAATCAAGATTTTTACCGGGGTGGGTGCTCGATCCTCACATATTTTACAAACACAATGTTAGTAATCAATTTTGAACTTTCTCTAACCACCCTGCATACATTTCTATTATGATCAACTTTCGCACATCCATCCTAACACCTTCTTGCTAACCCCCTGCCCTACTCTTCCCGACAAATTTCATTCCAGCGACGAGTGAATTTTATCAGCTGTAGAGTTTCATCAGGTACCAACAAGTGATGACAAGCAGAAAACAAGGTAGCCCCACCTCCCTTCTGCACAAACGCCTCCAAGACATCTATGACCACGCCCAAGCCACGCCTCAAACAACTTGGCACAGTTTCACATTCACTGAAAAAAACGTTTATACTATTTGTCGCACCAACCTAAGAACACACAATCCTGTGCGGATTCCATCGATTCGACATCTCATCCGCGACTTTAAGCCGTCAATTCAGTCTGTGCAGGCGCATTCTACACACAGCAAATCAGGAACACTATTTCTGAGACATGGTATCAAGCAATCCTCTTTAGTCTCGTGCTTGCTTAATGTTACGTAAGTAACGACTAGTATGTTCACATGCTAAATACACTTGCACAGGGGCAAGGTACCGCTCATTTTAGTGTTTTCGTGGTTCATGTTCAGCTAAAGAACTAGCATGCTGTTAAACCCCTGTAGCCGAATTCCAGTTATTATTAATGATAGCCGAACTTCCAAGAAAACCACAAAATCGCTAATGGCAATAAAAAAGATACTGCTTGCATTGAACTCATATACTAACGTGTAAGAATTGTACCAATGTTTTTTATAGTGATCGTTCTGACGCAACCCATGTTTTTTTCAATAGTGATCGTACATTCTGATGCAAGTGTCATATAGCCTGTCTGCTGGCCATCAGGAAGTGCATAAGCATACGCACATGCGATAATTAGAAAGAGCGAAGTTATTTGGTCAACGCTCAACCGCCCTGGCGAATAAAGGTACTGTCCGCGCGCCAGCTCCAAGTCCCTGGCGTGTATGCATTTTTCATCGCAAACTTCGTGTACGCTAAAGTAACACAGTATTAAACACGTCCTAACTTACGACGTTACTGTACGGCTAGCATGTGCGCCGCATGCTATTGGGCCTCGTTGTGTTATTTATAAATTTACGAGCGAAAAACACATACCCGCCAGAGACTCTAGAGCTGGCGGCGCGCGGATTGTATTACGGTCCCAAGACCAGCTCTTTCTCCAGTCGTCAACACTGCTCTCGTTCACAAAAGTAAATACAAAGCACCAATGCATAGCGTGCCTGTGCTTCCGCGTCTTTCCATTTCTTTGAATGCTACTGTTGTGTTTTTAATACAAAACCTGCCTTCCTCGCCATTCATATTGCATCTGACTCATTACCTGTAGGACACAATAAAAAAACTTTTCTCGCGGATAATCAGAATCGTCGCGCATATGCATAAAACGTACCATGCATGGGACTCTATTTTGGTACCATGTGTGCTCTCCTATTACCCAGAAGCGAAAATTCTTGTGTGCAAAAAGAACAGTCGCCCTCTTTCTTGGTGTGTGTGTGTGTGTGTTGGTGTGTGTGTGTGTGTGTGTGTGTGTAAAGAAGGGAGGGGGCACGGTTGGCACAAAGGCACGGGCGCTCGCTTCCCGGAGTGGTCTACACACTGATTTTCGCAAGTGGGGATTGTACTGGACGATGCCAATGGGCGGCGGGTTTTTTCAAGGATCTCCCGCTCCCCAGCTTCTTCATTCAGGCGCTGCTCCATAAACACCTCATATTACCCTTCTAGAGCCCTTGCCATTGAGCAAAGACAGGACTAAGAGTGGTCTTTGGTACAAGAAGAATCTTTTCTGCGCGAAGGGAATGTTTTTGGTAGTTCATAGGCTCCAATCGAAGCTGGCAGTTCGCTGACATCACAGCCATCCACCTCGCACCTCTCGTCTGTGTTGCCAGAAGTACCAGAATGTTGGTATTTGTGCCAGATTTCTTCCCTTAATATCAGGTACAAGATTTTTTCATCCTGGTACGAAAATATACCAGAATTTTTATTGCCACAAAAACATTTATTAAATTTAGTTATGCGTTTAAAATAATTTTAATGACTTTATTTACTTCTACTTATGCTATAAATTAAAGTATTTTTTATATTCCAACAACCTTTAAACATTTTAAAAATATTTTTGACTACGCTGCAGTCACCGTTCAACCTCACCGATAAAGACTAAGCTTGGAGGAGCGTAATGTTGGGATTCCTGGCCTACCACCACGACTTAATTTTTAAAAGTGAAATACTGTGTGCTTTCACACACTTAAATTCGGATAACGTAAACAATATATGTGAATCGCGAACATTTTTCTGAATAAATTTTCGCAGATAATCACCAATAATTTAGAAACAGCCAAAAAGTAAACGGCTGAAAGGAAAATAATGATTAGTTCTATTTAATCTGATACCATATACCATTGTAATTTACATCAAAATAAAAAATAGCAATAACACATTTCGTAAATATATATTTATATTAGTGTGCCATAATTTTATAACGAATACCTCATTTTTAGTTTGCCTGGTATCATAATTCCAACCTCTCCATTTGGCAACACAGCATATCCTTCTGAAGGGTTGTCCGCCACTAGGTTGACAACAGTAGATCATTTCAAATGTCCGTTATGTTCCCCAACCCCATCAATTAACTTTTTCATTCCTCGACATGTCACATACTGGAGTGTGGCATTGTTCACGACTTCTCCGGTCAGCGTGAACAATGAAAGAGGTCAGACAGGATGTGGGTGCTGAACTGAAGAAGAGAACAAGGCAGTAATAATCACGACTAAGTAGTGCATGTGACGGTGTTTTGTGGCATACTCTCTCGTCGTGGATGCCTTTCGTCCAGCTTATCTTGTTGGGTGCGGGTGAAGAGTGTAGAGACTACTGTGGTGTAACACTTTCTTGAAGTAGTCCTGCTGCTTCACTCCCAGTGTCCCTCTTGGGCGTGGACACTATGGGTCACGCTAGTAAGGCGAGGCGGCCGGACTGATGTAGCGAAGGTTCACGGCCCGAGGCTGGATTCTGTTTCACATTTTAACGTATTCCTAGCTAAGTTTAGCTGTTAACTTCGGATTGCCAAATTCACATTATTATTGAGGATGTCCTTTCTCAGAATACCATTTAAAGGCCCTACATGTCAGTACACAAAAATCGGATCCCAGGTCTTGGAATTGGAGCTGACGATAATTGTAACATTCCCATCGTATTCCGACATACTATATGTGCATAACTGTGCCACTTTGCGCGTTTTAACGCTAGAGACAGATAAAATAATGCAACTGTATCCAAACTACACATGTGAGTATGCCTAATATACTTAGCGGCTCGAAGTGTTGGAAAGAATTATGGTAACGTGAGCACTTTTCTAACAGATTTTTGTCAAAAAATGTACAAAATTAACCTTTTATAGTGACCTTGAAGTTTGACTTTTGAGTACGGTAAAATCTATACACAATTTAAAAATTGGCTGGTAGGAATGACACCCCACACCTTCCCCATCCTAGGTATAGGTGATTCGCGATGAAGTGAACACTTTTGAAACCCTACTATTTTCTTTCCGATAAATAGTTTACTGGCACTTTTTAAAAATAAACCAAGTAAATTACGTAATAAGCAAAGTGTATCGATCGTACCCTGCTCTATAGTTAATGTCTGAGTTCACAATAAATATTACTTTTAAATTATTACTATTCTAGACAAGACGGTATTCAAAAGTGTTCACTTTATCGCGAACCTATATCGGTACTTGAAATACAAGTTGTTCCCCCGTTACTTTTCTACTTCTTACTATCCAAAAATTAAATAAATTATTGTGTCACCGCTTTAATTCCCGTAGGAAAATTACTACAACAAAAACCCTGCACTATTGTTTGGTGCGATGCGAATAGGATATATGTTTCTCTTCAAGCGTGGTACTCTGACTTTTATAGCTGTGCTGTTCCAAGGCGTCAAACGTCTAAATTTCAAACCGGTACACAATACTCTTCGGACAATAATATTTGTCAACTTTTCTCGAATAACGTATTCCTGAAGAACAATTTGTGGCGCCGAAATATCGTACAATTAATACCGGTGCAAAAGATGACGCTTAACAAATACGATAAATATTTGCTCATAAAGCGTTGGTGAACTGTTACGTGGCGTCAGTGTGAATTTTCACCGGAATGGTGGGAGGAGAAATGGGAGATCCCCGAGGAAACCCTCCAATCAACGGAATCGTACAGCATAATTCCCAACATTCGAAAATCCGGGACGACCCTTTGGTGTCATGCCGTTAAAATTCTGGTACCCT
Organism: Medauroidea extradentata; assembly: GCA_003012365.1. NCBI lineage: Eukaryota > Metazoa > Arthropoda > Insecta > Phasmatodea > Phasmatidae > Medauroidea > Medauroidea extradentata. The sequence continues at coordinate 25,818 of PNEQ01053666.1, read as the reverse complement.
GACAATCACGGCCACCAAGTAAGTGAGATATTTTGGTCAGCGCTTAACATCGAGGTCTTCAGCGCTGGTGAGGGAAGACATGAAGTGCGCACAGAACAGCGTCGGAATGAAAGGACGGGGGAAACGGGAGATCCCCGAGAAAAACCCACCCCCAACGGTATCGTCCGGCACGATTCCTACACGCGAAAATCCGGGGACCGACTCCACCGTGAATCGAACCTGGATCATCTTGTTGGGAGGCGAAAGGTGCGGCCCCATGGCCACCAAGGACTTTCATGATACAGCATCGTGTAATGGAGGTGGATGATTCAAGGTGGCCGAGTATACAGGGACTTGGGACTGGATTGGTGACGATAAGGCGTCGCTGTGGATACATAAAGCGGTTATAAAGATTCACAAGCTCGAGTAAGGTAGATTTTCTCAGGCACGTGGTCAGGTATTATTTATAACCACGGGTGTCGCAGCGATTCGGGTTCGTTCGATTCCCGGCGAGATTGGTCCCCGGATTTTTGCACTCGGGAATCGTGCCGAACGATGCCGATGGTCGGCGGGTTTTCTCGGGGATCTCCCGTTTCCCACACCCTTTCATTCCGGTGCTGATCCATACTCATCTCATGTCAGCCCTCACCAGCACTCGAGACCTCGATGTTGAGCGGTGACCACTCACTCACTTACAGTTGTCATAAATCTCTATAATGCTGTTCAGGGTTTTAAAATTGAGGGAATTAAAAAAAAATACTTTCTACACGTCAAAATTGTACTAAATTCAACGTCCCCAGCACATTTTAGGGTACACGTTATTTTATTTTATTTCATACAATATTCGTTTCGTGCTTATTTTAATTTTATATTTGGATTACTAGGGACTCAGCTTCACTTTCTCATAGTTATGGTTATGTGTACAGGTGTACTGTTTACGTATTGTCTGGTGTGAAATGGCGACTGTCATCTGCTAACAGCCGCTTGGGTAGCGAGTTTATCGAGAAACTGCTCTCCTCCTGAGTGTTTCGACGCGTATGAACTTTACTCTCTGTACACATGAAGCGTTTGTAAAAGCCTTTACAGCCCGCATCAACTTTGCTACCGTACTGTGATTATTGGCCAGTAATAGATCAAATGGAACGTCAATCAGCACTCAGCTATCTCAATAGCTGAACTCAGATGGAATGGTCATATGTAAGGTTGCCAGTAGGAATAATGGCGTCTGCGTTTAAACACCCTAAATAGATGTATATTGCTTGCATAATATTTACATCGTAATAAATTTATTTTTATTCCCCATTTCAAGAAACAATCAGACACGTAAGAACAAAACAATTAATTATAAGGCAGCAAACCATATTTAAAACATTTAGTTAGTTGCGGTGATAAAATCTACGTCTTATTCGTTCTTGTGCTATATAGGTGATCTGCACATAACATCAACGTTATAATTAAATGGTTTGGTTCTTTTCCGCCATATTTATTTTGTCTGCTTTTCCTGAGACTGCTTGACCACCTGCACGTCAGTGGATTCAGCAGAAGTGACGCGATAGTCTCAAACCCAGACGCCATTTCACCATTCGTATGTAACTGGGTCAGCATCTAAAGGAACGCTCGTGAGTAATGTGAGCTGCAGTCAGCAGCAAATGGAAGGCGGCCACAGTACCTGGTGCGCGGGGGCGCGGCTGCCGGAGCCATCTTGCCGTCGTCGTCGTCCGCGCGTGCATCTCTCGTGGTAGGTGACGTCACACGACGCACGCAGCTGTGGCGGCTCAGGGGCCTCTATCCCTCTCTCTGTGTCACCGCCCCTCTCCCATACTCTCGCATGTGCTCGGCGGCAGCTAGAGAACGCCCACCACCGCCAGCAGCAGCAGCATCAGCGGTGGTGGTGTCGGTGCGCTTCGATCCACCAGAGCCTGGCCGGCGAGAGGCGACCCCTCAACCACGCAGGCAAGCCTCCCCTCCCCGCATCACATGTGACGAGCCCACGCGACACGCATTGCAACCTCCACCCCCTTCCCCTTCCCACTCGAACACTACACATTAAAGTACTACATACCATAGTTACGCATCTAAGGTCGTCCAAAGGCCCTTACCAATCTAAAATCGCTAGGAAGAAATGCACCACGGGCGTAATGTCACAAATGTCCAATTCACAGCAAGGGCACGTACGCACCCTAGACCGTCCACGCCAGCTAAGGGCACATACGCACCCTAGACCGTCCACGCCAACTAAGGGCACGAGCGACTTGTTCTTCTCGAGCCCTTGATCCGAATTCACAAGATGTACACTTCTTCATGAAAAAGGGCGCACGGGCAAAAGCTCACTGCAATGAAATCGAACAAAGCCACGGTCGGTGTTCATATTGCAATCCATCTTCGTGCAGAGCTAAAGTTAGAATGTCGCTTCCTCTAAAGTCTCGCACATTTAAGTGTGCGACATTCGAACGCCAAAGACGAAATGTTGAAATCTGAAAAATATATTTAGCCGTGATAGTTAACTTATGTGTGGACCATATATAAACTTAGAAATAGTTTCCTACACGCTTTTAACACATTTAACTCCGTTGAATGACAACAAAATCGACCTGCGTAATTTTTTTTTATCTCCTGAGGGTAAATAAAGAAATTATATAATATTCTGTAATTAAATCCTTTCGCTTTCGACACTTTCAATAATATAGCTTCATATCTAATTTGCATGATATTACACTACAAGAAGTCAGGACGCACGCGGGCTCTAAGGCTGACTCTTGCTGACTCACCAGGCGCATAATGGCCTCTAGGCGCAAGGCGCACAACTGATGCCTGTCTTCCTCTTGAGGACTTCTCTTATGGCTTCGACACCACTCCAAACAAGGCATTCCTTAGCACAAACATACAATTTCCCACCTTTTTATATATATTTATTTTTTACTCTATAACTTATTTTGCCTTTATCTACTCTAGTGATTTATTTTGCCACCGCTATAAATAACCCTTCGTTCTAAACTAGATGAAAATAATGAGCTACAAGATTTTACACTAGACATTGCAAGGCTTGTTTGCAATTTCATTATTAAATAAATACAACAATTTCTACTTAATTAAAAATAACAAAATACTACAAATGGAACATATTTATTTTTCTGCACTTCCTGTTTATCCCTCAATGTTTACCGTTCTTAAAATTTTTGCGCAAACGCAACAGGTGATTAATAAACGTCACTATCAAAAACGAGTTTTTTATTATGTCATCCCCTTAACCGTGACCTTTATTTTCAATATTTCAACTACCACAAATATCCGTCTAACATCATACACGTCTAATATTCTCATCAACCCCATGCTCTACTCAAAATCCGCCCCCTCTCCATCACTCCCGCCGTTTCTCCCCAATAGCCACAGTTGAACAACCCCTCGTCGGTCACTGTTCTGCTGCTCCGTCATAACACCGCCTTGCCGTTACTTCATCACTACCTTCGCCACCTCGCTGCTACTCTCCGTGCATTAGAATAAACGCCATATAATCACTAGTCGACTCAGTCACCGGCCACAGTATTTATGCCGGGTGCGACTCTGGCTAGATGGTGTTTCGCATTTACGGTGGCATCGATGAATCAGAACGGGCCAAGTTACTGTAAACATTTTGGAGTATCTAGCACAAAGCCTAGTAACGGTACCAAATTCATATCACTTCACCAACTAACAAGCGCTAAGGCAGAGATAAGCGTTCGTCCGGAAGAAGGAAGGTGGTGAAGTTCCGTAGTGGCCTCGCGTGCGCGGTCCGATGCATGAATGTTGTACAACACAGCGCCTAGCTAGCGAGCCTTCGTAAAGAACTATTCGACACAAAAGACCAATTTTGAAGGCCATATTGTTTTCTTTAGAGTCCGATAGCGACCATGCCAGCGTTTCTTGCGTTTAAAACCACTTGTACTTCGCCGAGAATCAAGTACACAAAATTATCCGTGGAAAACTACGCAGTCACGTCGACTCGACTTGTAGCTACTGCGGTCTTCTTGCTGCTAAACTTCTTCCCGTTTCTTTACTGTTTGCTCTAGCGAGGCTTTGAACTGCCCTTCCACACACTGCTTTCTTGGGAAGACACATACACATTTTCAGAAGGGCCGCATTTATAAAGTTAAATTTATTTTATTGTATATCTATACGTAAACATACAAAAAAATCTTATCAATTAACAGTGTTAGACGTTAAACAGAGGGGAGAAAAGGGAGTGAATTTGGGATGGTATAAGGTTTCGAAGACTAACTGACATCGATGCCCGGAAATTCCGTCGTCGGTCCTGTTTTTTTTTTTTTCAGGTAACTGGATACTAGTTCTTCCTGCCATCAGTTGGTTATTTGTAATTTTCCTAGATCACTGTCACTAACAATCCTGCTTGAGTTCTGAGCCAGATGATCCGTCCTGCTGCTGAGACAGAGCCTTCTCTCGTAAGACAGATGTCACATGGCACTTGTAGCTAACTGGCTTGTGGATGGCTGTACTTTCATCAGCACCAACACCCTCAGCACCCACACCCAGGAGCAAATATTGCTCGTAAGATCCCTAACTCCAGCCACCAAGAGATGCACTACGTAGTCTCACTTCTCACAACTTGCGGTCATTTAGGGGACACTGAAGTGCTTGGACTAACCGAAGTCCTAGCAAACAAGGTGAGCCTCTGTGGTCATTTGCCTACATGTTCTGCAGATCATTGTGTAGGTTGAACTGAACATAGCAGAGGCCATAGCAATACAGGAATAATAGTCACAGCGCCAAGATTAATCATTTAATGACCGGCCAGTAGAGACACGGAAATTTCGCGAGATCAACGACCTGCCGGCTAGAATCCACAGTCCTGTGTACTCTTTGTCTTCAGCTTCTTGTACATTGGCTGCTGCTCCAGTGAGTCGCCAGTTGTACATGTGTTAGGCTAAGATAATGTAGTAGTCCGCGAGTGTTATCCTGTAGGCCTCATATAGGTTCACCGATCTCAAAGAAGAGTTTTGCGAACAGTGATCCAATCACGATGTTAATTAACGTGTACAGGAGTTTTAAATCTAACGTCTTCTCGAAGGAATTCGCGAAATTTCCGGGTCTCTGCCGACCAGTATGATATTATTAACGTCGAGTACAATATGCATTAAACAAGCTGTTAATTATTTTTTCTAATTTATTGGTCAACTTTACCACAGTGTTCAATTTAATCCCAATTGACGGCACCAAGAATGGTAAGTAAAACAAAAAATTTCTGTCAAAATTTAATGCGATACTTTGAAAGCAACCTACCTACACATAACATCCTTACTAGCAAAAAAAAATTGACTGAAGAAAAATTGGTTGGTGTCGAAGAGAAAGTTGATCAAGGATAATAGTAATAAAAGCTAATCGTCAGAATGAAAAATTACATACTTGTCATTAAGTAGAGCTGAGTGACGTGGAGCCAGTACCAAACATCGAGATATACAGCGCTGGTAACGGTGAAGGGCTGGGGAAACGGAAGTATCCCGAGAAAACTCGCCAAAGACATTGTCTGTTACGAGTCCCACATGCCAGAATAGGGAGAGACCTCGCGTCGATAATGGAGCCCAGATTGCCGTGGTGGAAGACGAGTGGTCTGAGCGCTACATCACCGCGTGAGACGTGCTGTAGCGTGGTAGGGAAAGTAACTTTTCTTGTTTAACTATTAAAAGTGTTTCTAATGTGTTTATCTACGAAAAGAAGACACACTTCAAACTGTGTCCCTATGGTTTTAAAAGTGCCGTCTACTAATTAAAAACACGATTACCAAGCTCCTCAAAAAAGCTAAGAAACACTTTTTCACGTTGCTGAAGTTGAGAAAATATCAACAGTAATCGTAAAACAAAATCATAGAAACATGCATTGGACCTTAGCACGTACTTTGCACAAATAAAATGAAAGGTTCATTGCTTTATGTCCATTGAAAAACACTTTCTAAGAGAACACTGCACGCCAGTTTAGTAGACCTACATCGCGCCCTGAAGCGATGGACGTATGTGTTATATTCGATTTATCGCATTCCTCGAATCTGTGACTCAAACGTAAAAAAAACTGGCGTCCAAGGAGTGTTCTACATGTTAACTTCGCCCTATCCTGCGGAAGACGATGCTGATCCTAGCCCGAAAATACGAAGTCGGATTTCGACTTCCCATTCACACTTAATTGTTGTACTTGGTCCGCCTCATCTATTTACCTCTACTAATAGTCCGCCCCCGGCTTTGCCCGCGTTTATAACTCGCAAGCAGCTAATATTGACATTAACTGAAGGACCTCTTTGTACACCAAATTAGTAGTTCGGCCATAACGTAGCTGGATAACCGAGCTACTACTGAGTTTACTCTGCAGCAGGCTACATAGCTATTGCTGTACATTGGGCCTTATTATAGTCTAGCGAAACAGGCCTTGAGGGTCTCTTAAATACGATAGCGTAATCCGATAGAATAAATAGTATGATGGCACGAAACTTTATCTCGTGTACAATTAGTGTGGAATTTTGCCGCATACATACACACACACACACACACACACACACACACACACACATATATATATATATACATAACTTTCACTTAGAGCATAATTCCATTGTGGAGCTTTGGCGTGTTAAGTTTGTTCCCCATAAAAATCCATAGCTTAAAGTGTAACTACAAGCATTCGCAATTGTATTGCAGTTCTCAGGAAAGCATACATGTCTTACAATACTCGTGTTTGCATCCTGTACACAATAAATAAATTAGCATTAATATCAATTAATTTGAAATTATGTCGGTGAAACGCTTTAACTAACGCAACCGGTTATTTATTAATTACATCCGATGGAGTTTTTCACCCTTATCGGAGTGGTTTACGGACATATATAGCAAAACTTTTCTAATTATTTTATGCGGAACAAACTAGTGTAGTTTTTGTGTGTTTTGCAACATGTGTGCATATGTACACTTCACAGTACGTCTACTTGTCTCAACCTTTAAGACTGCTCTGCACCCAAAAATTCGTAATTTTATAAATGTACCAAATACTGTCCCAACTCTTCCAAGTATTAGATTAATAGTGATTTCCTACAAATAAAAAACTTTCTGCTCCATAGTGTCCGTAAAATCGCATGTAAAAGTGGCGATTTGACTATTTTCACTACTTACTCAAAGTAAAAACTATTCAAACGATACGAATGAATGCTTTAGAGTGAAAGTAAATGTAGTATTGAGCTATAGAATTCCACTTTTGTAAATTCACATAAAATTTACTTGTATTAAAAACATTACAGTGTGTACCTAAATGTTTGCATATCTTTGAGATTAACTTATACGTGATATAACAAAGGTGATATTCTGTAGCTTAATACATTTTACATTCACTCTAAAAAATTTCATTCTTATAGTTCGAATAGTTTTTACTTTGTGTAAGTAGCGAAAATAGTCAAATCAATATTTTGACATGCACTTGAACGAAAACTATGGACCTGAAAATATTTTATTTGTGAGAAATCACTGTTAATTTAATGTACAAGAGTTGGGTGGTGTTAGTACCGTTATGAAATTACGAATTTTTTCGGTGCAGAGCGCTTTTAAAAAATACACTGTTCTCTGACGTACACAACCGAGTTAGGTTGCGCAGCGATAACACGTTGGACTCGTATTCGGGAGGAACCGGGTTCGATCCCCGGCTCCGGCCATCTTGATTTCGGTTTTTCATAGGGGCCGCGGTGGCCGAATGGTCAGATTATTCACCTTCCACCAAGGCAATCCGGGTTGAATACCCAACGGAGTCGGTCCCAAGATTTTCGCATGTAGGAATCGTACCGGACGATGTCACTGGTCGGTGGATTTTCTTGGGGATCTCCAGTTTCCCCCGCCCTTTCATTCCGGCGCTGCTCCAGACCCACTTCATGTCACCCCTCACCAGAGCTGAAGACTTCGATGTTGAGCGCTGACCAAAATCTCTCACTCACTCGATTGTCCATAGTTTCCCGAATTCGCTCCAGGCGAATTCTGAGATGGTTCCTCAACACAGGCCATGGCCGACTCCTCTACCAGCTCCCGCCATTGTACCAAGTTGTGTTACCGTCTCTAACGACCTCACTGTCGGCGAGACATAAAAGCCCACTTACCTACCGAACGTACACACATACTTCCTTGCGTATTTATGTTTCATTATGAGCGTATATCTTTCTTTCTCTACCTGCTTCCATTCTTCCACGATACGAATCCCGCGGTTTCCGCCGGAAACATCCCTCGGTAGATCAATTGAAAACGGATAAACTAATATTCAGTTCAGATGATAAATGGAGGAACGAGACGACGAGAGCTCGCACCTCAATGAATATCAGTCGTTCGGAAGTCGGTTGGCAGCACATATTGTGGACTATAACTACAATCGTACGAAATATAATTAGCTTTGGATTTTCACTACTAGGAAAAGGATCACTGTTCAATTCCTGGCTGGGTATGGGATATTTCAGGAGTGGGAAATTAATTTTCCGAGTTCACACTGAAGAATTGTTATGTATAGCTAAATTATCCATATAAAATATCCTGAATAGTGTCATAACGAATTAAAACGAAATAATGAGAACGTCTTACCAGTTTCAACTGTTTAACGCTAAAGGAACCATTGATTTAAATACGCTCAGTAAAATGATTCTAGTAAAATTTTAATCCTAAAACCGAGCGAGGTGCCGCAACGGTAACACGCTGGACTCGCATTCGGGAGGACTCGTGTTTGATCCCCGGCTCCGACCATCCAGATTTCGGGTTTCTTTTCCCGAAATCCCTCCAGGCGAATGCTGGGATGGTTCCTTACAAAGACAATGGCCGACTCCTCTCCCAGCTCCTGTTATTGTACCAAGTTGTGTGTCACCGTCTGTAACGAGTCTGCTGTCGACGAAACGTAAACCCTACTTACCTTACTTTCAATCCTAAAAATACATACAATGTTTTATGGGCTGCGTACACTGTGAACACTTTGTTAGGTCCTGGTAAGTTTTTAAATTTCTAACTATTAGCCATTTGTTAATATAAACATTAGCATGCGACTAATAAGCAATGTGTATACATTTTATAACTCACACAAAATAACACATGCCGTAATAAGATATATTTATTATACGTTTTAATTCACTTCAGTATTGGTACATAACTTATTCTTTATTGCAGCAATTGTTCGTGTTTATTTAGTCATTCACACATATAATTTACGATAAAAGAAAACAACTGCCACGTTTCAAAAAGAAAAATAGACTTGCTTCACTACGGCATCAGACCCTCCAATTTATCGTCAACAGCGCATAATAATACGAAGCATCTCGTGATAGGTACGTACGTGACCTGTCTTAGTACGCACACATAAATTAACCAACTCGACCTCGTGCATGCATCCGCTATAAACTGCTTTTCATTTCAATATTACATTTACTTAGGACCACGGTAGAGTAGTGGTCAGATTACGCCCTTCCCTCCACGATGATCCGGGTTCGAACCCCAGCGAGGTCGTCTCCAAAAGATTCATCACTCGAGTAGAGCAGCAGGCTCTGATACTGCATTTGTTTTTTCTCATCCATGGTGACCCTGCCTGAGGCAGGAAACACTGTGCGAACTTACATTAAATTTGACGAATGTTTTGAATATCTCACGGGATGATACAGAATTCTACCGACAAACTTCGAGAGGTGATTCCTGGTGTGAAATGAGATCCAAAAATATATGCTAATATAGGCAACATTTATTTCGAATGGGTTGATTAGCCCTTGAATGTGTAAGGAGATGTTTTATGGTTGTAATGAACAGAAAATGAGTGAGATTTTGTGTTCTGCCTCATTGAACGACGAAGTATACAAAGCACAGTAATTCGGGCTACGCGTAAAAATTAGGGGTTAGAGCCGTAATTTTTGCACAAAAAAAAAACTATCACTTTGTAAGTTGTGGCTTCTAGGCTTCTGGGTTGTAGCTGCGTCACTGTTGTATTCCTTCCTGACGTTTTGGAGAGCATTGCAGCCTCCAACCCAGAAGTCTATATACCACAAACAACGGCCACGAAAGCCTGCGAACTTAATCACTTTGTTGGGTGTTTGCTGTGGATAGGTAAGCAACGGCTCATTTCAAACACGAATGTATTTTACAAGCTTAAGGCAACAGTTTTCGAGAAGCTAACTACGTTCCAAACATGACATTAAATGTCTTGTAAAAAGCTAACAATTTGCCGGTTATTGTAAAATAACGACTTTACAAATGTGACAACGTAATGCTGGCACCAAGTGTTATGCGATGTGTTATCCGTGCACCTACCCCACCGACCTATCACTGAAATGCAAACTACGGCCGCTGTACCACTGCTTGCACTGGAACACGCGGCTCATTAGAAGTACGAAGAGAAGCGAACACGGCTTGTATTAAGGGCAACTGTGACCCGGCCGCCAGCGTGCAGGGCTTCAGTCCTACAACTGTCATTAACAACCACAAGTCGTTTATATATTACGCCTGAGCACGAATATCATTTAAAACGTGTACTGTTGTACTGGTACATTCCGTCTATATGTTTGAAGGTGAAAACAGCTAAAGCAGTCATATTCACACTCATTTTAAACGTGAAAATTCAGTTACAAGATATTTAATGGAGCAGATGTAAACGTAACAGTATTCCTTTGCTTTATTAATACGTTGTAAAAAGTCAGGGTCGCCTCTGATAGTCTTGACAGAAGCGAGAATACAGCGGGAAGTCTGAGCGCTACTTTCGCGCATTGCTATAGGTGGCGCGTGGTAAGTTGAATCTTTTATAATCACACATTTTGACAAATATCACAGAAAACTGTACCGTTAGTACACTGAAATTATTTAAAATAAAGACAATACCTCTTATAGTTTCATTGTAAATAGTTGTACAGTACTGAATGTAATATTTCCAGTGTCATTACTCCAAAAAGTGCATCTCTAAAAGGTTGAACATATCGTGCTTCACCTATAACACAGAATGTGATGTATCTGACACGCATGCCTGGCTGAGGCGCGTCTTTGCCTCGAACACGGAAAGTATTTCTATACCCAGAACGCGTCCCGTCAAAGAGTCATCCAGAAATTTGTTCGAGAGATCGGAGACGATATAAAACAGCAGTTAAACCGAGTCCTGGCGGTAAGCATTTGTGTTCTTGGGATCGCACTGAGCGAGGGTTAAAGCCCCTTTCTGCCGCAGACCTCTTCGAGAGCTGTTTGCTCAACAACAGTAGTGCCAAGAGATATGTTAGAGGCGGATTATTTTGTATTGGGGCTAAGCCACCCCTAATTCCACCACTCCCATCTCAGTTGCGCCCATGGTCGAACTAGCATCCTTCAAATGCCAGTCCAGTGTTTTACTACAGTGCCATCTCGTTTTGTGTGAACGACCTGTTAGAAGGGACCTGCATATGTCGCGTTATTTCCTGACAGCAGACTGGTTGACTGCAAGTTACTGTATGCTCGACTGACTTCCGTTATTCTAGAAGCACGATTATTTCGCGTATTCAGTTGGTAGCAGCCTAGACTTCTCAGTCCTATAGACAAACTGGGCAATGTCGATTGTTCATTGGCTTCTAACCGAGCATGCGGATACCACGTGATCTCACCACACGTTATTTCCTTATTTATTACTGGTATGCAGTCGTCAAATGTGTATGAAAACAACTGTTGTCCGAATACAGTGATGACAGAGAAGTATACGTTGTTGACGTTCAACCTAACCTAGAAGCAAAATGCGAAATAATCGTGCCTCTAACTCTTACCCGTCACTGTGTCGCGTGCCTGAAGGGATGTTTTTCAACTAACGATACAAGGTCAACTGAAAATGCCCACTCTCCTGTTCGAAGGCCAAGAGCCAATAACGTCACCGAGTGTGATGTGCAAATCGGCAACTCTGAGTTATGGTTACTGGAAGCGTGTCTTTACCCAGGCACGCTTCCTATTTAACTGCACCAATGAGAATAGTGTTATTGTGACATCATACGTCTGTGATTTGCCTGTAGAACCCCAAGACAAGTGAGAAGTAAAACATACAATCATCGAACGTGAAGCAGAGTGGCAGGTGCGCACATAAGACATTCAAACAGAATGGTGCAGAAATATTTTCGCCACAAAATCGCGGCTCTACCTATAAGTAGAGAAGATGGTTAGATATGGTAAATTTTCGCGAATTCAGTGACCTGCGTGTTAGAATCAAATATCCTATTCATACTCAAGTCCGGACCATTTGTCCAGTAGCTGCTACTCAGTGGAACAGCAGACAATGAACTAATTGACGGGGCTTGAGTATGCATAGGATATTTGATTCTAACATGCAGGTCATTGATTTCGCGAAATGTCACCATCTCTAATGATGTTTTATCGCGAAAATGTCTGTGGCAACATACCCTTGAAAACTCTGTAGTTTAATACAACACACATGATTGGTTAATGAACATCTGACACAACGTAGCTGTCTGCAGACCAATAACAGGTATCAAATATTACAATAGCGGGATTCTTATAGGCTCAGTCACAAATAGTGCAACAGCTCCACGTACAAGCGAAAGCCAGTAATCTTCTGATAAGCTGAACATGCGTTGAAACCCTGCAAACAGTCAGGTTTCCCAGCGATAAAACATCACCTCTACCTATAAGGAGTCGGTCATTTCAGGAGTCGCGAGGAGTGGCAACGCAGGACGAACGAAGGTAGGAAGCGCGTCTTGGGCCCGTGTGCTGTAGCAGCAGCTTCCAATTAGTGACGTCACGTCCGGCGCAGTGCAGACGAAGCGACGGGCGGCGACGGTACAGACGCGGGCGGGCGGCGTGTTTACCTCTGTGTGAGTGAGTCACACTAGTCCGACGAGACGCCTCGCCACACGGCTGTGGTGCGCGAGGCAGATGGCACACTTACCTCCGCGCGCCGTCCTTTCCGACATAGACATTGAAGAACTGCCACTTTCAGGCTGAAGAAACCACTGCGGGTTGTACAGTAACTTAGGCCTAGGCATTTACACTGTGAAGCCGTGGAGGCTCGTAATATCGTACTGCGCCCTCTTTCCACCTCCACTGTGCCAGATCCGATCAATTATATATGTGCAGTTTAACAATTTTAACATTTTCCGTGCACCAATGCCCCTTTACACTTCCATTATTAGGGGGGGGGGAATCAGGCTACTATTGCGCTCCTAGTGGCCGCGTCACGAACGAAGTAGAGCATCCTATTCGTTACCCTTATGACTGCACGGTTTAAAAAAATCGCCACTATATAATACTTATGACGCCGAACAATTAGAGCAATTATCATAATAAACTAATGAGCCAAATCTGTATAATTTTTGTTTATAAAAGCAACACTACATTGTAAAAGAAAATTTTTACGTAACTGTGCAACAGTTTTTTTTATATCTGCTCTCGTTTAGCAATAAAAAAAATACTATCGTAAAAACCGTAGAAATGATGGATCATGGCCTTATTAAGTAAAAAATTGTTCTAATAACGCAACAAATTGTATCATGCCAACAATAAAACTTACATTTTTGAAACCGTACAGTATAGAGCGTAAATTACATTTATGAAGAAATATTTCAAAATCAACATAAAACATGTCATTTCAGGTGAGAATGCTGTGCAGGTTGCCGCATAGAGGCGTCCACACTGCACGGCAAAGCTGACTTCACTCGAGCATCTGGTGTTCACATTTCGAGCCACTCAATGTAGGCGACCGAGTCACATCCAGTTCCACTCTGAGAATACTCGCCCGACATTGCACACCACGGCTTCACAATTGCACATATCGAACAAACTGGGCCACCACTTCACGCAGACAGTCGTCTACGTAACAATGGAGGAATTCCTTTCTTTTTTTTTTCTTACGATGTATGTAGGGCTGCCATGAGAATCCATTCAAGGCGTACACGAGTTTAAAGAGCGTGTTGGACACCGACTAAGTGCAGACAGACATGTGCAGATCTCAATACTTGACAGAGCAGCTGTGACAATTTTGGGCCGGAATCACTAAAACTTGTTTACCACACAGGATACCATGACTGGTTTTCTATATGTGCACCAGTCTGGGGCCACAACTAAATACATTATGTTATTATTCTTAACGGCACAAATGACGAAGGAAAGCACAGCAGCAGGTGCGGTGCAGGAATCTGCGCTGACATTCAATTACGAGCTCTCTACAGTAGGCGCTAGATGCCTCGTTCGAGTTACGTAAACAGGCTAACGATAACAGCTGAGCTAGACTGGCTCGTGCGTCAACAAGCCTGTCGTTTTATACGCGGGGCGAGAGAACGGCATGCAATGTTGTGGTCGTTGGTTTTTTACCGATGAGACAGTGACCTTATCATTTTATTTACGGAACGTGCATAGTCAAGTCTTGCGCGTGCTTCTCTATTTTTTTTTTTTTTTTTTAATTTTACGATTCCGGTTGGTTTTTTTACGTGACAGTAGTCTTCCCCCCCCCCCCCCATTTTAGGTGCTCCAGAACCATGTGTCTAAGCACGATACCTAGAAAACAAAAATATAAAAGCATAATATTTCTCGTATTACGCTGCAACAATATGAATGCGCCAGCTTTATAGGGCGGGTTCACAACTAAAACCTAGCGTAAGTACGTGAAAAGTAAACACACTTGTGCGTGCAAGCATTTTCATCACGTAACATGCATGCGTATGTACATGAATGATTAGGTCAACTTTTTACCTCGTACGTACGCTAAGTGGTTTTTGTGAATCCAGTTTTAAGTTGTCGTAAGAACGCAAGACCCACTTAAATTTTAATAATGTTTCTTTTGAAAATACTTCCTCGTTTTGTCGTAAATTATTTAATATGTTTAGTTTCAAAATTATTAATGTTCGGTAATTTACTGCTAGCATTTTTCTCTAATAAAAACAACGTTTGTGCACAGCTAGATTCTACGTCGTTGTGAATCAATTCCCAAAACCACGTTTAAGTATTGTTGTGTATCCGGCTTTACGACTGGTTCAAGCATTCGCAGACCACACACGCGTATAGGATAGGACTCGCGATACTATGTACAAATTTTGAAAGATTTCTGCTGGAACGCTTTTAATATTCCGTGATGAAATGCAACCTACTTCTAAATAACTAAAACATATTAAGGGAAAAACTGAATAACATTACAGCGATCTACGTATGGGTTGTGAAAAAGTTATGAAGATGGGGAGCATTTTTATACTACTCCAACTATATGCGTGTGCAGAACATTTCTCGTTAGAAAAAATAATATGGCAGTGACATATTTTTTTTATAATTTAGTAATTTGCCAGCTTCTAAGTCGACAAACAAAAAATAAATGCATTTTAGAGTAAATAATCACACATCACAAAGTACATATCTCTACGGAAAGAGTCTACAGGAATACAAAGATATAGTCTATCTCATACAAGTATTCCATATTTTGATAGTTTACTTCTAAGAAGTGTGTCTGTAAACAGGATTGAAGAAACCGTGCTTTTCCAGGAAGCCAGGTAGGTTTACAGCTCCAAACAATGGAACTGCCAGGCACATGCAACCGAAGAGAAATGTCAAAATACAGGAAATTTACAAGACACATACGTCAACGTGCATCAAAACGCCAGTCTGAATTGTTTTATTTTACAAAAATCGACATGCCCCCTTTTCGTGTAAAAATAATTTACAAATCTTCCAAATTATGATGCCTTTAAGTTTTCCCCACAAGAATTACCACATTGCAAGTGAAACTTATAAAACATTCGATTCTGATACAGTCATTTCTTCCAAAGAGTTTTAAATTTAAAAAAGAGAACCTATACATGGACAATACACGTATGTACCAACGTACAAAGGGTATGCGAGGTTATTAACTCATTCAAGAAGGGCATGGAGCTCCAGATATCGGCTGAAGTTTCAACTTAAATTCAAATTTTCTGTAAGGCTCGGCTCTTGAACAGGAAATTGGGAATCGTATTGACTTGCTGGTCTATTTTATGATCCGATTGTCCGACGCGATCTGCGAAAGTATGACCCCCAACTTGATACATAGAGAAACATATAAGGTGTGATATCGCACTTTTGAGGCACAGATAAGTGAAAAAAGTAATCTCAGCACAGTCTAGTATACTCATGGGTGATGAACACTGGAAGCTGCTCAATGAGTGTCTTTACATTTGTCTGTAATTACGGTTCTTATCTAGGTAGGCTGCATTGGTGTATGTGAGGCACAAAACCGATGTCGATCGGCGTATGTAATGCAACATCGCGCGCGCAGAGCTTCACTATTATTCATTTTGGGACTTTATGCGGTGACCGAATAATTTTATTTGCGATACTTGTGGTTCAATTTCCAGCACCTATTTTTATTATTGTGATTTTCGAATCCGGTTGAAATTTTCCTAGATACGGTAGTTTGAAAAAGCTGTTTTTAGCCATTTTGAGGGTCTTGAAAAACGTGTTTCCAATAAGCGATCATAAATTTAAACTGAAACATTGTTTGAAATGTGTTTTCTTTTCATTATTGTACAAACGTAATGCGCATTGAGACGTTACTTCCAAATATGATTACGTGTAACTCGCTGCAATACGTTTCAAGCACAGACAAGAGATTTCCTGAAAGTCAACTAATAATTCCCTTGCGATGATTCTGCATGACGAATTAATGAATGATTCAATTCCCCCTTAAGGGCGCCGCTGCTTGTCTAGATCGCCACGCGCTGCGCAGAACTCAGGAAACAAACGCGTGCCTACATGCTGTCCGTTTACGAAAAACGTTTAAAAACCATTACAGGTTCAACGACAAATTTCAATTTTTCATTTCGTTTCACGCGTACTCTGAGAAAATGATAATGGCTCAAACGCGCTTATCCGAAGTGATATTGTTACGGATACCACGTAGCTACTAAATATTCTACACGTAAACTTTTAGCGTTTTATTAAGGCACGCATCATTTTGTTATTTATATTATCCGCCATAAAAATATATAAGCAATAATGCACACCAGTTAAACGTCTTGCGCGTAAGGTGATGAAGCGAGTGGATAATAAGCAATAATCGGCCTTAAGATCGGCTATTTCCGGACCCCGATCACGTAAAATAACCGCAGCCAGGAAGAACCCTCATAGCCATTTTAATTACTAATTTTAGCAGACAAAAACAGCTGTGTCTCGGAACTGTTAGTTCATTGCTATTCTTAGCTTAATACTTTCTGCAATTTTTCCCCCAAAGCCACGCTAGACAGGTGTCCTAGAGTGCAATCACCCATGCAAATAAATGGGTGGGGTTGGCCGAATGTTTCGATGCTGTTTCGCAACGTGCTACACGCAATACCTGTATATAGCGTACGTTACATCACAGAATAAATATGTACTTACAGAAGCGACAAGACATGATTTTTATCGTACTCGTTTTCTCTTTGGATTGCCATCGCGTCGGAGTTCGCAGAAGTTAGGTTACAATGAAGTATAATAGGCCTTATTTTATTATCTGTGAGGAAACTTATACGTAAGTAACGTCACATTTACCATTTCTAAATATGTAAATCAGATACTAACAAATCACAGTAATTATTGAAATATAAGTGGTTGTTTAAACCAGTGCGTCTCAAATTCCATATGGCATTGTTTACTTTCGTGTACGCCCCGAGAGCTGGTACGATAACTACAATGAAAAAACTTACTTTGTCGCTTCTGTTAGCATTTTTTAATCCGTGGTTACATCGTTCATACAAAAAGTGAAAATCGTTTACGCACACGGACTATGCGAACAGTAATGGCGGTGTACGTCGCAAATATATTCGCAAGCTTCAGTTAGCAAAGTCAAGAGACTTCACGTGTTTGGTGGGGTCGCGTTGGCCGAATGATCATACCATTCGCCTCCCACCAAGGCGTTCCGGATTCGATTCCCGGCGAGGTCGGTCCCCGGATTTCCGCATGTGGGAATCGTGCCGGACGATGCCGTTGGTCAACGGGTTTTCTCGGGGATCTCCCGTGTCCCCCGCCCTTTCATTCCGGCGTTGCTCCATACTCAACTCATGTCACCCCTCGCCAGCGCTAAAGACCACGATGTTGAGCTCTGAACAAAATCTCTCACCCATTAACATTCATGTGTTTGGTGTTATAAATATACACATATTTTATGAACTAACTCATCGACTTGCGACATCGAAACAATAAAGAGGTGAGTGGAAACAATGAAGACATTCCGGCAGAAATTACGTGGTCTTCTCTCGGTGGCCGTTACTGTAATACAGTACCACAAATTAATTAATAATATCAGAAGCGGCATAAAGGAGCTTCTTAATCGTTGTTAATGTAACAGCTTTTAGGGGGAGTACCGGCCCGTAGAAAACGAGTTCGATAAAAACCACGCCATGTCGTTTCTGTTACTATTACAACATTGGCTAATAGTTATTGTGTGACAGTGCTATAGTTTGTTCGCGATCAATTAAGCACTTTTGAAGACCGTCTTTCTAGAATAATAGTTACATAGTATTTCTTATTTGGAACTCATACGTTAACTTTTAAGCACGCCACAATCTATTCACTTTGATGGTTACTTACGTTGATTTGTTTATATAAAAAGTGACAGAATAAACAAATTATTTGCAAGGAAAGAAAGTAACTAGGGTGTCAAAGGTGCTCACTTCATCCTAAACCACTTATATTTACAGCGTTATGACGTCACAGTACTACTACAGTACATAGAAGCACGCATAGCTCCACCAACTGAGTCTGCATAAGACGGTTATGAGACGACGAAATCATAATGGCCATCTGCCATACAACCTGCAAGAGAAACCAACGTTGCAGCTCGCTATGTCTCACAGTTCCGTAAGACTTGAGACACTAAAAATATAACAGAAGTACACGGAACAAACCGTTTACACAGTAGTAACAGCAGCTGTTACGCAACCGCAGATGGTTTGCTAGCGCAGGAAGGAAGACAACGATCGTTTATATTATTTTCTGGCCATCTGCATGTTATGCTAGAATCAGACATCAAGAATTACATAAGAGTGCTTTAGAGTGCCTGAAAGCAAGTTGGCAAGGTACGTAAGGAATTTAAATAAATACTGTATTAAAACATATGGCTAAAAATTCGAATGTTTTTAGTTACATTACCCTCCATAGTAATGTTTTTATCTAGTAACAAATGTTTACAACCAATTATACAACATTAACGTAAAATGACTGTCGTTCTGTTGTGATACCCGAATTTTTAAATGTGTAGTGTTCGACATTTAACGTAATAAATGGCAACGGAAAGCTACATTCAGTAGAAGACGTTCTACACTTCCCTAGTGCGATCTACGAACGATTCACGATGCAGTTGCGCTGCCAACTGCTGCGCCATCCCGTCTTCTTGCAGACGCGGCTCAGATCCGGCTCTAATTAACACACGGGCTGGTAGCTGCCAGCTTTCCTAGCCCTGACCACCGCGGCCAGCTCTCCCGCTCTTGCGATGTCTTCTGGCCAACCGCAAACGTCACTGACGATAAGCCCGTCCTCACCGACCTACTTACGCTGCTCGACTCTATGGGCGGTTATAAAAACTCATGAGGGCAGGGTGGGTACGACAACATTTCAGCTGCAGGTGCGCAAACAGTAACCCGAGAAGTTCACACGCGTCAATGAAGTCGCGACAGCAGTTCTCGATCAATCCTCGCCTTTCTCGAGCAGGTCAAGGGTGTTTCAAGTGCGATTAAATCATACTTTTATATTTCTATGAAATAGTGTTAGTTTTGTAGACGCTACTTATGGGTACAGTTTCCTCTTACAGAACAATTTTATATTTCGTAGTTCTCTCATAACGGTGCGTCAAAGTCAAAATTGTCATGTTCTGCTGCCATGCAAATAGTGAATACCAACTGACTTACGCAAGTGAAATAATTCACAGTGAAATAACATGTCACGGGCTACGTGATAAAACATTAAAAATCCCGTAAACTATTTTTGTATTTTCAGAAATTCTGAATTTTTCACTTTTTCCTGTACTTTTGCGATTTTTTTTAAATTCAAAATATTACGTCATGGTCTTTTAAATACTTTATTGCATAGCTCATGGGATGTAATATCACAGTGAATCATTTTATTTTAGTAGGTAAGTTGGTATTCACTATTTGCATGGCTGCAGAACAAGCAAATTTTGACTTTAACGCAACGTTATGAGAAAACTATAAGAGCTAAAATTGTTACGTAAGAGGAAACTGTACTCACAAGTATCGTCTACAAAACCAACAATATTTCATAAAGATATGAAATTATGATTTTATCGCACTTGAGCACCCTTAAGCAACTGTTAGCAAACGAAAGTCGCCATGTAGCTCGAAATATGAGCATATATTCTACGTGAACACCTGTAAAATGTTTCACAAGCGACGACTTCCATTTTCGCTACTAACGCCAAACAACTAAACTGCCGGCTCACCACTTAAAAAGTTTCGCAGTTGCACGCAACACCAAGTAAACACTGCACGCTAGCTCTCGGAGAACTTAGCACGTTGCGGCGAATAGGGTAGCCTATACCTGACACGTACGCCAGTCTCGTCCTTATCGCCAGGCCTTGGAACAAAGACAGACCCAGGGCTCCTACACAGTTGACGGCAGTTTACAATGTATTGCAACTCACTTTTTGGTCATTCAGCAGAAAATATTTGTGGGACGTGTACTTTAAGGGCGCCGCCTACCCGCGCGTGAGAGACTCAACAGCGACGGAGCAGTAAGGTCGACCTTGAAGCGCGCATCAAATGCCGCGTCGCCTTAACGAGCCAAGTGCTGAATTAGCGTGCAAGGTTCCGGACGAACGGTATTTACTATGGGACATTAAGCGGTGACCATATAATTTTATTGGTGGAAAGTCTGCAACTAAGTTCAGTGCAGGTCGCACTCTGAGTTTCACATACATCCTGTTAGCACGTTTTTGAAGTAGGAAGTCTGAAAAGGCCATTTTTTAGCAATGCTGTAGGGCTTAGAAACAGAGTTTTTTATGTGCGCGGCGTCTTAACAATGAGGTTCCGACCTTGTCTGAAGTTTGTTTTCTTTTCGTACGTTGGCACAATGGGCGCACGTGGAATATTTTCGTAGAAAAAATCTGTTTACAAACACACTGCAACTCATCTGAAGCGTGGGGTAGGCGGCTGCCGTAAGGGGCCTCCCTAGATAGGCTGTGTTTGTGTGTATGAGGCAGGAGCGGTAAGGTTGCCACTAATTGACGTATGTAATGCATTTATCGCCTCTCCGCGCAAGCCACTTAACTGGCGTGCAGTACTTTACTATTATCCGTTTCCTATATGACTTTAAGCGGTGACCATATTATTTTATTTATGACCTGCGTAGTTTAAAGTCTGACGTTTGTTTCTATTGCTACATTTCGAATCTGATTGTTAATTTTCCAGATACGGCAGTCTGAAAAAGCATTTTTTGGCCGTTTTGAGGGAGCATAAAGTAATTTTTTTTTTAATAAACGTACCGAATTTTTTAAACTATAGCGATATACATTGAAGTGTGTGTTCTTTTTGTAATGTGCGTTAAATAGTTTCGTAAATAAGAGAACAGTCGTAACTCGTTGCAAGGAATTTGAAGGGCAGGTGGGAGGCCTCTTAATTTTGGGCACAGACAACCCGAGTTAGAAATGAACGAGTACAAACAGATAATGACGTATTATTTTCCGAATCCTATGTCTCCACTGATTAAGTCTTTGGTCTATGGTCCCGGTAAGAAAAGTAAATATAAACTGCGATAGCAATCGATTCAAAACGATGGCCAATGACGTCACTGCAGTCAGTCATGACCACGTAACAAAGTATAATTTGTATCTATTTCTATTTGTAGCAACACACCTAATATTTTTTTCTAATTTTTGCACCCAGTTCTGTTCTGAGAACATACGACAAAATAAAGCAAAATAATATTTTGCGAACGAACAATGCATTATTCTGCAAAACGTCTCAACAGAATTGTGTATCATATGGCTGCTATTACTCTTGAATTTTTTCGAAGCATTCCGTTAAAAAAGCTACAAGTTTTTGCACCAATGCGAAAAAAAAACTACCTAGCATATCCTTAACCTAGACATAAGTTCGACACTGCTCATCGCTCCCTTCGTTGTACCATCAACACCATGAAGCTCGGCAAGAAGCTCCAGATAGGCGGGTACCTCAACTGGACTTGCTGGTTAAATAATGCAGGAGCAAGTGCGCGCGGGCGTGTTAATTCCCGACTTCCTACTGTATTTCCTCTCAACGAGGCTAAAACAAAGCCTCGCAATTGGCTCAGATAAATGTGTTTAGTACTCATATTTTAAAGCACTACTGATAAAAATTTCACCCACTCACTAAAAACTAAATAGAAAGTGCAGACAACATTCAAATTGTAAAGAAATGTAGACATGATGTAGCATTTTATTTAATGTACCACAAACCTATAATTTGTTTTTTTTTTCTACGAGATTATGATACAAAACGCACCTAACACAAAAAAAAAAAACTTTATACAAGAACCAGAAGCTAATTCCTTAGTATTGCTATTCTTGTTATAAACTTCTAATAGTCGTATGGCGATGTGAGAGTCAAATAGGCCTATGTGCTGTTATGGTTTTCCAGTGAAGGATACTACTACTTACCTGGCGGCCGTGGCGTAAATAAGAATAGGGATCCGCCGGTCTACAGCAATTTGCCTCACCATGTTCTAATTTTTTGTTTGTGCAAGATCTTTTTTTCTTATTTTAGACACAAAATGTGACTAAACTCTACTCTTGACTAGATTCAGTTTCTTGGACGTACTCCATTGCAAAATTGAACGACTGTCAAAGAAAAACTAAACAAATAAAAGAAACCATAAAATAAGCAGAGTATAGTCAGCAAGATACAAACACAACATGAAATTCCAAGATGGAATCGGGTCAAATAAAAACAAGGAACAAACAGAAAAAAAATGAAATTAATAACAAATAAAATAAAAAACCAAATAACATGCGACACAACGATGAGACGAAACAACAAACACAGTATATATCAGACACGAACAGAAAAATAACAAAAGAACACAACAAGTAGACGAGCCAAAACGCAACAAATATCAGACATATACAGACAAGACAAACGACACAATGAAGAGACGAAACAAAACACAATAGTTTTCCAGACAGACTCTTATGGAATTTTTTTTATCTCATAGCTTTCGCGTAATTGCTTGTTAAAGTCAAAATTTGCATGTATCTGTTTTAAGAACTCCACTAAAACCAACTGACATACCAAACTGAAAAAAATTCACAGTGCATAAAGATGTTGCAGGCTACAATTTCAGATACACAAAAACAAAGAACAAAAAAATGTTTGTAGTTAAATAAAATGCTAAAATTTAAAATAATTTTTTTTAATTCTATAATTTTATAAATTAAAAAATATTTTATTTTGTGGTTTAGCATAACTGAGCTTGTAGCCTACAGCATCGTTGTTTGCAGTGATTTTTTTTTTACTTTGGTAAGTGAGTTGGTTTTAGTGTCGTCCTTAAAACGGAAACATGCACATTTTGGCTTTAAAGAGTCATTACGCAAAAACTATGTGTGACAAAAAAAAATTATAAGAAAAAAATGTCACTTTTTGTGTCTAAAACAAGGAAAAAATATCTGGTACAAATGGTAATGAAAATCGCTGTATACCGCGCCCTTAAACTATATTCGGCAGTAAATTTAATGACATCCCTTTTCGGACGAAAAACATCATTTCCTGCATTATAAGAGGAGAATATTGCTACATAAATGAAAATGGAAGAAAAATGCGAAAGATGATATTTTTAGAGTTTTAAAAAATCATGCATATTTATTTAAAGTTTTCAGCGTAGTAAAAAATCCTAAAAGATCCTACAACAATGTGGACCTCCCCGAGAACATTTAAGTGGTGGTATACATGTAGGTTAGACGGGTAATAAGCCACACCTAATATAATTTCACGTGTCGATCTATCCTTACCCTAGCTTGCTCTTGACTCCGAGATAGGCAGTTAGTGGATCCGGCGTGTAAGAAGTGCTGTAACGTGGTACGGAAAGTATTCTTTCTTATGTATCTATTAAAAATGTTTCCACTGCGTTTATCTACGGAAATAATAAGTGAGTTAGAGATTTTGGTCAGCGCTTAACATCGAGGTCTTCTACGCTGGTGAAGGGTGACATGAGGTGCGTATGGAGCAGCGCCGGAATGAAAGGGCAGAGGAAACGGGAGATTCCCGAAAAAATCCGCCGACCAACGGCATCGTCCGGCACGATTCCGGGGACCGACCCCGCCGAGAATCGAACCCAGATCGCCTTGGTGGGAGGCGAGAGGTCTAACCCCTCGACCCCCCACCCCCCTGAAAAGAAGACACACTTCAAACTGTGTCCCTATGAATTACAAAATGCTGTGCGCTTATTAAAAATATGATTCCCAAGCTCCTCAAAAGTGCTAAAAATGACTTTCACGTTGCTGTAACTGAGAAAATATAGATTGTAATTGTAAAACTAAGACATAGGAACCTGCATTAGACATTACCACAATCTTCTCACAAAATAAAAAAGGGTCATCGCTTTAAGTTCCGCTGAAAAACACATTCTACGAAAACACTGCAAGTTAAATTTAGTCCTTCACGCCTAGAGGTGATGAGGCGTTAGGCCAATATTACAATGACTTCACGTTCACGTATCACTTACCACTTTATCACGTTTACGTGTACGTAATACGTAATCAATTGAGGTGCCATATTACGATCCTTCACGTAAGCTGCAAACAGGCAATGAAAAACGTGAGAGAGCCTTTAAATTAATAGTCATATACAGGATGTTCCTAAAGGTTACCGACAAACTGAAACCACGGGTCGGGGGCACTACGCAGAGTCAGAAAAATATAGGAACCTTGGGTCTCCGATGCACCGTTTTCAAACTACAGCCTAAATACTGTAGCCAATAAGACGTGAGCGCGCGAACTCTGACTCGTGCCGCAGGAAGCGTTGTTGCCAGATCGTAGATATCTACTGTGATCATAGCTGGTTTAATTAGGGAAAGGCGAACCAAGTGTGAAGTCACTGCAGACAGCCGAAGCTTTAACTGCTGTTCGTGGCCTGGTGAGAGTGGTCCACTCCTGGTCCGGAGACCTCGGTTCGAATTACGTACAAGACACCTTTTTGTTAAATTTATATTTTGAAATCAGCGTCGGAAATAATAATCTGTTAAACATGCGTGTTCATGTTAAGTTTTCGAAAGGTACATTGTTTCCTCCTATAAAAGAAAATAAATAATAAACAGATAAAATGAAAAACACCGTAGCTCCTTTTGGATGTAAAACAACAAAAGTGTTTTGAAGTAGAGACTGCATGAGATAAAAATGTTAATTTGGGCAATTACTTTTGTGTTGCGGAAAAATATTCAATTTACGTCACTTTGTGTGCTACTTGTATCTAATTACATTTACACGAATAAGATAGCAGTGCATATAATATCTAGTGTGAACTGTCGTACTCGTGGCTTGAACTCACGTCAACGTGGATGAGGGCCGAGTGCGTGGACCATTCCACCACTTCACAGTGTGTGAAGTGAATGAACGCCACGAAGAAATTCACGCTAGCCGCTCGGAAAAAAATCAAGACACTTCGTTCGGTGCGCAAATCGTTGCACTCTGGGTGATTCAGCAGGTGTGGAAAAAAGAGGGGAGGCGGAGGCGGGGGGAAGTGGTGTTCCGCTACGTGCTGATCAGAGGAGCAGCGCAGACTGCTGTGTGTAGTTGTCCACAGAGTCAAAAGGGATTCTTCTTGGCTAGCATTTGAACGTCTAGTGCTTTCGTTCTTGTTCGCTGATCGCATTGTGCAGTATTGTTCGTGTTATGGATGGCATCGGCTACACGAATGAAGAACTACGC
>PNEQ01053660.1:0-18660 GCA_003012365.1 Medauroidea extradentata | reverse complement strand
TCTGATAAACTGCCCGCCTCTCAGTAGTCTTAGATAGTAGAAATTCTCTATAGTAATTTAAGTGTTAACTTTTAAGTAGACCAGTTATTATTCTTCACCTCTGCCTATCACCCAAAGATCCCTTTTTCCTCTCAAGCCAAGCGACCTCTACCTCTAACCCCCAAATTCTCCATATATTTTTAAGTTCACCCTCATCTAGTCCTGACAGTATTTAAATTTCCAGTAAATTTTCCACATTCCCTGAAAATTCCAGCACAGTGCTTTAAACATAAGATGATGTTGACTTGTGCTATTGAAGTAGACTCACGATAACCATACAGTTTTTCAAGTATACAGTCCTTTCTACCAATCCTCGGAAACGTATAGGTCTTAGAGCCACATACTTCACTACATTTTTATAATGTAAATAATGAATAGAGGCAAGTGTTCTTGTTGACTATATTTTAATTAATTACTCAATTTGGATTAGAAGATTTTGACAACATTTTTGTTATTTTTCCTGTCTGTTCGTCATATATTTCGTTTCATTTTTTTTCCCATCAGCAAATATTGTTTGAGGTGGCTAAGGTGTATAAAATATTACTTTAGTCCAGTATTTAACTAAAATACTTTCCTTCATACAAATTTGTAAATTGACTGAATTGTTATAAGTTCACTTTTGTTGCATTTGATGGTTCAGTCCATGTGAACAACACAGAAATGCAAATGAACAAGAAATTTATAAAACGTGACAAACCAGCACAATATATTTATTACAGGATGTCTACCCAACCTATCTAACTAAATTCAGTGACTTTTTCGGTGACCTATGCGAACATTAAAAAAAAGTTCTTGTGACCTATGTATCTATGCCTAACAATCACTTATAAAGTTATCATAGTTGCAAAATTTAAATATGTACAAGTACTATAAAAACAATGATTATATATTTTTTTTTCTTAGTTTTTTTTAGCTCTCTCTCAATTTTGAGCAGTTATTCCCTTTTTTCTTCCAGCATTTCCTCTTTTTTCAACTCCAACATCTTGATATTGCGTGCAGCTGTATTCAACAATAAGGTAGCAATTTTACGAACATACTCTCCGGAACCACCAAAAAATCACAAAAATTAAAAAAAAATTTAAAGACGTTAAAAAATGTGACAGTGCACGTCGGAGAGCAATGTTCGGCCTGTGAGCGCTACTACTATATTACACAGTTTGTCTACCTTCATTTCTGGATAAGTCTTCGCAGATAACAAGGCAGTGACAGCTAGAGTTACATGATTGTTTCATGCACTGCAGCAAACCCCCCCCCCCTCCAACAAAACCATATTATACTTTCTCAGCATGGGAAACAACTTCCAATGCCTTTCCTGGAAACTGTCAATATCTTCACCAACTTAATGAAAAATGCCCAGCAGACATCCAACTTTGTAACCCTCCCCTTCTCCTAGCCTATATTAACTCACTTTCACGTGTATACTAACACCATAAAGATAATCTCTATTACCATGTGCACAACATTATTTTTCATACCCTGCCTCTACCGACATCTGACCCAACCACTGAAGATGACAAACAACCACATGTCTTGTAGGTTATTTTTCGAGTTTTGGATGCTTTTAGTTTATAAAATTTTCCTGGTTAAGTGAGTAACTGCTTGTGTTGCAATCTCCTCCAGGATGTAGGATTTCTGGCGCAGACGTTGTGGTCACATCAGCTTCATGGGATTTATCATTGATGAAGGTGATTGACGCACGTTTACCTTCGTCTGCTTAGAGCATTGCACCATGGTGGAGTGTGTGTGTGACTGTGTCTCTGCCAAGCAAGTGAAGGCACAGCCAAAAAAGAGGATGCATTATCAGCTATACACATCAGCAGGGTGAGCATCTGGAAAGTAAACACGACTGGGCAACGGGTAATAATGGCGTAAGTCACTAAGTTTGAACTCAATGTCACAGTTTATGCATTAACTCTGCTCTTGCAGCACATATATACAATATCTGGGTGTGCCATCATTAAAAGGGCACAAGTATCGAACACAATACAGCACAAAGACTGAACTTGGAGAGGATTCCTAGCCTAGTATATGTGCTGTATTTTGCCAATCATTCCTGATTTTCATATGACGCAGGACGAAAAATTTTGCACTTTCTAGACACATCAATTCAATCAAATTTCACATCACAACTTCATCAGAATTGCAACAATTTAATACTTAATCTTTGCTGTATCATAAATATGTTCAATCTTAAATAACAACGTTAAACAACATAATAAATTACCAGGTACCATGTAAAACCAGGATAAACGCATTGAAAAACCAGGGTTAGGTCATTACATGTAGAATATTATTTTTCTACATACATGTAGAAAATGATGTAGAATTTTATGTAGAGTATGTAGAAAATTATTAATTTTACTGTCAAAATAATTATTTTGCATTTTAAGAGTTAGTGGATCTGTCGCGTAAGCGTAGTATAGTATGGAAAGTATTTTTCCTTGTATAACTACATTAATATTTCCTATGAATTTATCCACAAAAAGAAGACCCACTCCAAAGCGTCTTCCTATGGTTTTAAAAATGCTTTCTGCTAATAAAAAACATGATTAGCAAGCCCCTCAAATGTCCTAAATATATATCACAAACTTTCCACAGTTAAAATATTAAGGTCATCGCTTGAAGTCCCGTTGTAAAACACTTACTACGAAAACACTGCATGCTAGTTTTGTACCTTTCGCCTAAAGGCAGTGAGGTGTTCGATGGATGAGTTACATTTGACTTACCACCTTCCCCGCTTGCGTGCACAAACGTAAAAAATACTAAAGTACACTAGCTCTTAAATGAAATGTCATGGTTTGTATTTGCAACTTAATAATGTGTATTTTTACATTTATTTATACAATGGCATATAATGGCAACAAACTTATGGCATGCTAGGCATTGGACAAGACACTTCAACTGTTACAAAATGGCTGGCAGGCCAAAGCATTCTTTGTGGAAAGACATAGACTTTGATTAGTTAAAGAAAATAACAACTGTGGAGCATTTTGTATTGTGTATTAGAACACTTTACAGAATAGTGCTGCAAAATTACCAGAATCAGCACAGGGAAGTTATTTTATTTTATCCATCTTTGGTGAATGTAATATGCTAAACATAACCATAAAATTAAAAAAATAAACAACACTACTTGCATACTGTTACAACAATAAAAAATTTATATACAATATTATAATGGGGGGGGGGGGGAGATTAGGCGGCAGCACATAACGATGATTATTCAAGCATAGGCACTCCACCTTCTTTCACAAATAATTTGGCCAGAAAAATGTAACTAACCTTACTGTAGGTTACAACTCGATCGTACCAAAATTTTAATGTCTCGAACAATTACATATTGGTCAAACCCGAAAGAAAAGAAAACAGTAGACACACATCAAGCTGAATTTAAATTTTGGTTAGTGCACTCCCGGAGAGAGAACCAGTCCAAATGACAAAAATATTATAAGTCCGCACCCTGCCAGAAAAAAACACAACTAATTTTCCATCACGGCCACAATACTATAACGCTGGCTGAACAAAATATTACAAAGGCACAGAATTACTCTAAACTGTTAGTCCTCCAGATTCTAGTCCATCGGAGCTTGTGCCTCCCTACCAGCATGATTACCCCCATCT
Organism: Medauroidea extradentata; assembly: GCA_003012365.1. Lineage (NCBI taxonomy): Eukaryota > Metazoa > Arthropoda > Insecta > Phasmatodea > Phasmatidae > Medauroidea > Medauroidea extradentata. The sequence continues at coordinate 15,000 of PNEQ01053660.1, read as the reverse complement.
TGTTGCCCTCACACATGTTTCAAACACAAAGTCTGACTACCTCAGCTTCCACAACTAGATTCACGTAATGGCGGACCTCGCCAAGCCAAACTGGCTCTCTCCCTGTAGCGCCCCTGGCGGCCACCCAACTCTCCAGGCAAAAAGATACTTTACTGTAAACTAAAACTTCACAACAAATGATAAATAATTAGACTCCTTACATCATAAACCATATCTTAAATGAAAATACTGTTTTTAAACATAAAAATTACAACATACACTTTAACACTTTCAAACTGCATGTCTTTTGATGGGTCCACGCCGGCCCACGCAAAATACATAACTGTCTTTCTTGTGCACTCGACGAGCAGCTGCGCACGTGCGCTCCAGTGAAAAGTAAGAGTAGAAAATACAGTTGAAATCTAAATTAAGCCATTCCAGGAACTGGGTAAGCACACCTGTGCAGTTACACAAAACTAGCGAACAATACACCCTGCCTGAAGTTAAAGTACACATATTACTTCAATTATTTATACTGCTTCTAACGACGATCTTAAACTAAAATTTAAATACAAAGAAACCTCAGTCTAAACAAACCAAATTAAATATAAAATGGGATAATTTTAATACTGATACAGATAAAAGGCCAAACATTACCTTATCAAATGCCTGTCAACAATACCTGAAAATAATTAAATAGATAATAGCAAATTCAATAATTTAAACATAAGGAAATAAACAAAATAAAAATAACATAAGAAATAAATAAGGCCTAAAATGTGGGTGGGCCGCCTGACAGTATGTACCATACGCTGTAACTTCAACGGTATCCCATCTGATGAAAATTACTGTAAATGAAATATTAACTTCCAAGAAAACTTATATATTTAACAGCCTACATCTTGTTCAATGAGCAGGTTTAATTTACAACAGTCAATGGCTATTTCCTTTAGCTTCTCTTCCAATTTTTTGTTTGTAATATTTTAATTTACAAAACTACTTGAAAACCAATATTCCTCTCATAATTTTGTTACCAAAGAATATTTCTGATGTAATTTAAAATACTTATCTTCTAATTCTATAGTCTTAGTTTCCAAAACTTATGTGAATGTACAGTCTTTACAATGCTAATGAACATAATTGAATCTGAAAGTTCAGCTAGAATGTGTTTTTCAGGTTTACAGAGAATGAAAATATTTCAATATTACTTGGCTTCCAATTACTACAAAAACTAATAATTATGTAAATATGGTTCAGGGTGTCTACCTGAGTGTAGAAGTAAAATTTAGTGACTTTTTATTTTTCTTGAAAAAATGCTCAAACAGAATTAATTAATAATTTTTTTAACAAGTGCAACACGGACGAAAATTTTTATTATGTTTCCTCCAACTGCTGTAGCTCGCAGCATGTCCAATTTTAAAACGTGTAATCAATATATACCTACATTTAAGTTGTCTTTATGAAGATTAATATGATAACTATATACACAAACTAATTATTTATTTTACTTGCACAGTGCACGAGAAACACTAGTAGTGTAAACATGCACGTTTGACAAATGATTCGACAATAATCAAACACCCGAAAATAATTTCTGTGACTTATACCAAAATATACTACAAATTAGTGACTATTGTGGGACTTTCGTGACTTTTTCGGGACTTTCGTGACTTTAGTGACCTAGTAGACACCCTGTGACCTAGTAGACACCCTGTGACCTAGTAGACACCCTGTGGTTTTCTGCAATGTTCAGAGACTGTAATAAATGCAGTATTAACACACACTAAATACTTGAGAAATAATTTTCTACATGTAGAATATGTAAAAAAATTGCAATATTCTACATGACATACTCTACAGTAGAATATACACGTAGATTAACTATTTTCTACACGTAATATTCTACTGACCCAACCCTGAAAAAAACCAAAACATACGCCAGCCATTTTCTTATTAGACTAAATTTATAGTGTTCTGTATAAAAAAATTATCAATGCAATGTCGTAATTTTGTAATTACAGAAGTAATTTTTGTGATTTATGAAGTTATGTTCTTAATATATATTTTATACTGAAAACACGCTAAGAACCTCTATCAAAATCTGTATTGTTTTGAAAAAATACCTAAATGAAATGTGGAATCTTGTCTCATTTTGTGCATATGAGTCTTATGGTATGATGTGAATTATGTAACTGAATAGATGAATCCGATGTGTTTTTGTGCGTATGGAGCCTATTGTATTACTTTGAAAATTGATTACATTAACCTGATGTGTTTTTGTGTCTACGAGTCCATTGTGTTGTTTCGATGAACAAGCAACTGAACTGATAAATATTTTGTAACTTCATTGTATGAAGCCAATTATATTATTCTGAAATTTGCATCACTGAATACTGTACATTATTATGATGTTTTTCTGTGCACGAAGCCCATTCTATAATTTTGTAAATTATGTAAAAAAGATGAAACTTTTTTTATTTTGTAGGACAACCATTGTAATAATCTGAAAATATAGCAACTGAAAGCATTAAATTGAGTTTTTAGTTTGTTTAAAGCCCACTGCAGTGCTTTCAAAAATTATGTCACAGGACAAAAAAAAACCTGTGTACCATTGTACGTATGAAGCTCATTATTTAAAGTCACAGTGACACAATGTTCACAATGTAACCAGCTATTAAATAATAAGTACTGTTATGTTAGGGTTATATGTTGCTGCAGAGACTACTGTGTGTGAATAACAAGATTTGAAACTGAAATATTTAACAGGGGCTAACACTTGAAAACGTCAGAAAATTAATTTGCCAAAAAGAATTCATTCTATAACAAGTAGATCTATACAGAAATAATCAGCCTACTTTTCTTTAGTGTATATTTTGATAACAGAAATGTTTCCACTGGGGCTGTAGGTGGAGGGGTTATCCTAGGGTTTTAGAACACACATAAAAGAACGCCAACGAAAGCAATATGATGGAAAACTCAAAAACTTTGGTAAACATTATGCAACATTTAAATTTTGTGTAAAATTATTTACTTGCTTAGATAATGTTATGAACATTTCTGGTGATTAAACTTGAAATTTGTTGAACAACGGTATTTTTTATATGAATTTTTACTGAATGATATAAGATATACCAACGTGGATTTTCGCTACTTATCATCACTGCCATCTACTAACCAACTAACTCAGATTACCTCTCAATAATTCTAATTGCTGGTCATACAGTAAAACAGGGTGATTAGAAACATTGGGGTGAATAGAAAGCAATTTCAAAGGTAAATTTTCGGTATAGATACTGTTTTAAAAATTTAATATTTAAGTAGGCAAGATAAAACAGTTTACCTACAAACAGAAGTTTTATTGTAATGATATTACTTTAAAGCAAGAGGTGTAGGTAAGTGAAGAACATATTTCTAATTTCGTTTCTATTCACCCCAGTGTTTCTAATCATCCTGTTTACAGTACTTATGTTTCATTATTTTTGTGAGTTCATACAAGTAAGATCCCAGAGAGATGAACCAGCACTAGCCTGACATGATGACACAGTTGCTAGTATGCATAATCAAATACTAAAATAAGATTCCCAAGTAACTATCAAAATTTACTTAATTATACGAAATAATGTTAAAAATTGTTTTAATAATTTAGCCTGAGGGATAAAAGACATTATTTTAAGGAAACATTTCTCTTAACTCAAGGCACAAAATTTAAAGCCCAATACACACGGTTATCTATTTCAAACAAGAAGGTGAACACCTTCTTGTTCAAGGCGACTTGCATCGTGTGAATGGCCGACTTGTATGCAAGTAGCGTGCATGCAAGATCTTGCATTCTAGCTAGAATTATTTAGAGGCGGTTCTAATTTTCATGCACCTTCCCGTGCAAATAGTTCGTTTATATTTTCATGTGGCTCGTTTACGTACGTTAATGTATTCTAAATAGTATTTATTTGAGAGTAGAACACAAACTGAAGCCTCGTATTGGCACAAAACTTTATTTTTCAGTTTCTATCCTGTATATAACTGATGTACCTTATAATTTAAAATGACAAAACCCATATCCTTGTTATTTATATAGTAAGAAAAATCACCAAATTAAAAAAATATTACAAAAAACAAAAAAGGGCCTCGTATTTCTAACCTTATTTGGCATATAGGCACATTCAAGCTAGTACGCAAGTACTACGGTGTGTACGGTACGTTCATGAAGCGTGTATACAAGGAATTGTAAACTTTCTTGTTCACCTTTTCGTGATAACCTTGGTGTACAAGAAAGAGGCCCGTGTGTATTGGGCTTAACACATCTTATAAAGAATACAGTTAACATCATATTGTATGCAGTATTTTAATTAAATACCAGAATTCTAATTCAATATGGCAGAGGTTGTTATTCTAATCAAAATATATTTCGTCAGAGTAATCAAGAGAAGGCTAGTACTAAGGGCTTATAATGTACCACAGACGTAAATTTATTTACGAAGCTATTTTATTTCCTTGAACGATTACGGTTTCTTCGACGGAAAATAGAGCATTTGGCTGCACTATTTTACACTTTCCGGCTTTGTTATGAAAACACTCATGTTTGCGTGTGCTCCCGAATGTCTGCTTACATCTACGGTGCATGTGGTATCAGCTGATTACGTATGTAAACACAAACATCGCAGACGTATTTTACAAATATTTGTTGGAGATTAAATGCTCATTAGTGTAGGGCTATATTAATTAAAGATTTCTATACAACGAAAATATTTAGCCATTGATGCAGCAAAAAATTAAACCAAGCAGGAAATGTTTACTTGCATTATGTCAAGTTTATGATTTCTAATAAAGTACAAAAATTATAAAAAGATAATATTTTAGCGCAGTTATTAAAGCTTTTTTGCTAGCCGAGGTAATAAAACTAAAGTCCAACAGTTTTGAATCTACTATTTTAGGCGTAGTAAAAATTTTGCAAGCGAGCAAATATGTGATACTGCAGTTGTGTTTTGTACAAGGCTATCTCAAAGTGAAATTGCTATACAGTTGCTTGAAATTTCATGCATTTAAATTAGTTTGAAGTCAAACTGCGAAACTGTATTTCTTGCCATGAACAGCAAATTACATAATAACTGAGCACGAAAAGTGTTATCAAAGATTGGCTGCTCCCGCTTTACATAACAACAATAATAATAATAAAATCACTAGCAATTGTGCTTTTGCCTTGTGGCAAGATCACTCCTTTCTGCCCCTCTAGACCTCCCTGCCTACACACTTCCTGAAACTATCCCACCCCCCTCCACCGCTATAATATAATTTCCAAGTCTTGCAAAACATTCCACTTCCTCACAAACATAGAGCTCCACTATCCTCCACACCCTTCAAATCTTGTCACTGATGTTTCCTCTCCGTCTACACTTTCCCTTAATAAGGTGACAATGTCACCCTCCCCCTACATTCTTAACTGTATATCCTGACCTGTCTTTCGACCCTTCGCTTGTCTATCGATGCACTCCATCACATTTCACATTTCTTTTATTACAGGTGGCCTATAACTACTTTCCTTCTCTCCATCCTGCACCTTTCTTCTCCACCTGCCCTTCACCAAACTTCCTGCCCTTCTTTGTACTTGATCAGTTCCTGCACCTTTAACTTCAATGTATGAATCCCAACTCTGTGGCCACATGTCCCAGAATTGAAACTGAACCATTTTGTTGTATTTATAGCATTTTTAAAATGAATGACACACATGAGTTAACATACAAACATGAAACAATTAATATTTTACAATGTAGGTTCTTACAAACTATTCTACCCAGGAGCAAATTTATCAGTATTAGATGGTTAAATAAATTAAAAATAAAATTTGTATAAATTAAATACTGGACTATGATTCCCTTGTACTGCAGTTGTACTGTTAACACTGGTGATCACTGTCACATAGGCTTACAGACACATTACCTACAAAAATACCGTAAATGAGCGACCATGTGGCCTTATGTACGGTTGAAGACAGGTATGAAATATCAATGCATTAAAATATGAAAAGTTGTTTCAGCTTATTAAGTATAATGTTGTTGTAATTATTCTTTTAATTTAAAACTTCAATCCAACAGGTTGGTCACGTCCAGTATTTATCTCTTATTCACACGCAACCATTGGTTTGCTATGCTCCCTTCCATAAATACACATAACAATAAAAATGTAGATACTGCAGCTGAGCAAAGGGGGTTGGTTAGCAATACTAAACTCTAGAAAATTTGACGTTGAATGCATCAACGGTTGAAACACAAGTGCACGCCAGTTGAGGCCATTGCCGAACATCAGGCCAAAAGTTTTTTGAAATGTTTTTGCAACGAATGAAATAGGATGAGTTTGCTTACGTTATTTAACTTTATACGAAGATATACTCGAAACTCAACAGTTTAGCAGCATTTATAAATATAGTTTATAATAGAAATCTATAAATTAAATCTTTTTTTAATAATAAGAACATATTTCAAAATACAATCTTAAATGCAAAAAAAAATTTGGCAAATTTGGTTTAAATTGGCCTCACATTTCACAATTATTCATGTTATTTCAGACATTTTATGCGAGATTGTGATGTACACTTCACTGAGTGACGTTCTGGGGAATATCTACCAGATTCAGTGACATTTCAGGGTCATTAAACTGTGGAAACACCAACTGAACCGGATGAGAGTAAAATAGTAATTTATAACATCCGGTGTGCACCGGTGGATGACCCAGAGAATTTACAAAAATTCTGATTGCGTTTTCTTAAGTTCCTTTTTTTTAAATAAAATATAAATACTCCGTGAAAACTGCTTGAACATTTAACAAATTATAATTGAGAAACTTCTGTGTGTATTAATAGATGTTTGTAGAAGTACAGGTGTAGGTGTGCACGGGTTCAGGAAATGTTGGGAAGGAGGGGGGGAAAGGGTTGCATGCCTTGAAAAGAAGAGCCTATGTATAAACATACTCCAAGGCAAAAACGGAAGGTAAATTTGTGACTTGTAAGATGCAAAAATAGTGGTATTTAAGGGCTTTTTATTTTTCAAAACAAAGCACATAATATACCATTGTAACAAACTGTAATAATTTGAAGATTAATTATGTCTTAAAAGTGTAAACCTTTAAGCATTTTTAAACAAAAATTGTAGGGTACCCTTTCAAAGCTTATGTTTGCAAATGTATTTATGAAGAACTTGCATCTGCTCTTTAAATACCTACAATACACACTTAAATCGCAATGAACCACAAACTCTGTTACAAGAAAATTTTGGGATCTAGAAATTAGAGAGATCTATTTAACCTTATAGAAACAATTAATTAACAATCTACTTTACTAAATAAACTTATGTAAACACTGCAATGAGTAGACTTATTCTTTAGTATGTTTGTTACGTTTTAACATTTAATCTTCAGAAATGTATCGATATTTCAAATAAATTTAACACAAACTGCGATATGAAAACTCACACAGTAAAATAGCAAAGTAATGCAATTGGGAGTGCAACTTCACCCCTTGTACCTGCTGTGTGCAAGCCAGTGAGAGACGGTACGCACATACGGATGTGATTATATGTAGATTGTATGTTGTAATAGACATGTAAATATTTAGTAAAGTAACGTGTATTGGAAGTTCAACGCAGGGTAATAGATTTGTAGTTCTGTATCGACACAGATATTGTTATTACTGTGCAGTTATTCTCCTTGGGAAAAATAAAAAGAACAATTTTATTGTAGTTGTTTTTCTGAGTTTACATGATCCATTTGTAGTAAAAGTCACCTTATAACATAATAAAATGAAAAAGTACAAAAAGTTAAGGATAGTTTATTTTATTTATCATTTAAAAAAAAGTTTTTTCTTTTTTACATTTGTATTTGAGGTGTCATGGCAACCTGTATCATACTTTTCCATTATTTCTACATTGTTAGGCTATGTATGAAAATGAATGACTAGAGACATGCAAAATTCACGTTATTTTCTGAGAGCTGACTAGACTCTAAGTGACTATAGGCTTGTTCGATGTCTCCCGCTGGCCGATATTTTAGTGACTTGCCGCGGAGAATGCCTAAACGGTTGAGAGGCAAATCTCTGTCAAGACGTAACGCACTTAAATGACAACACATAAAAGTTTGTGGCCAATTGAATCGCAGATTATGCTCTGTTATGTATAGGAAAGTGAAGTTTAGTCTGCTACCAAATGATAATGCGAATTTTGCATGTCTCTGATGACATAAACCAAATTTTACCAAATACAACAACGTATAATACTGGACACGGAAGCAATATTTTGGCGACAACAAATAATTCAGCCGATACACATTCTCACTAGTATCACTTTTGGTTTTCTATTTTCAAATGGAAGCAGACTGCATGCTAAACGGATTGCTAACATTGTGGGTAAGGTGTGTTACGGTTGTTAAGTGTTTTATATTTTAATTTACATATTGTGTAATTGCCAGTTTCATTATGGAATATAAAATATGCAGTGATTTATTAAAGACTCTCAGCATTTAACCTGCTTGATGAAACAGTGTAAGAAGTGATGCGACTTCTTTATGAGTTATCATCGGCACTACAGTAGTGAAATTTGTTTTTGTAAATGGTATATAGTTAATGTAAACCCACTAAAACAGTAATACAATTGTTTTGTATCATTGATACCAAAAATGTGATTTTCACTCCTACTGTACTATGCAGATTTCAATTCCAGTTTTCCATGAAAAATACTTCAGAACAGGGAAGAAACATTGTCTAGTAAATTGAGTGATATTGTTGAAGCACTAACGATATTGTTTTGGCAAACGTTGGTTTATGTCATTATACATTTACATACTGAAGCAATGTACCAGAATTCATACCTCAACTGTTTGAGCTATATCTTTGGTATCTTTGTTAACGATAAAGTGAATTATCTTCGTAGCTGTACGTCATTGATAGAACATTCCGAGACTCATATGCATTTTCTTCTCTGGCAATTAATGTACTTTATTCACCAAAGAAACCAACTGCAGTATGTAGTTTTTACCGGTTATTTTGAGAAATTATATGCCCTTATAACAATGAACTGTTTCAGGGGCCATAGTTGGTGTAGTACATTAGTTAAGAGTACTAATCTTTGACCAATTCGATCCGAGTTTGATTCCCAGCGGGGATCGGTCCCCGGACTTTCAAAAGTGGGAGTCATGCCGGACGATGCCGCTGGTCGGCGGTTTTCTTAGAGATCTCCCATTTCTCCTGCCCATTCATTATTGTGCTGCTCCATACATTTTGTCACCCATCACCAGCACTAAAGACCTAGATACATATATTACGTGCTGGCCAAAATTTCTTCACTTTGAACGGTTTTGTAACTTCAATAAATCTGCAAGATGGTCACATTGCTATTATCTCCTAAACAAGTACATAGACAAACAACCATAGAGAGAACTAAGACAAAAAAGGTTACACAATTCATTCTATATCTCTGTATATAAATAGTTCACTGGATAACTGACAGACACATCATGTTACAGTCTAACCCGCTGGACCTAGAATGTGAAATTTGGAGGATGGGTTTTCCTTATGGTGTAGGTAAGAAATATGAAAATTTTTCCACAATATCACTCTTAAGGAAGTGAAACAGTGAAATATGTATTCCTTGAACCATGGGCCAGTTTCACCAACGAAGTTTAACTTTGCTACAAAGCGAGATTAACAAAACTCGAGTTAAATCTCAGTTCAAGTTGGAGGTGCATTCCAACAACAACACAGCGAGTTTAAGTTACCTGATATTAGCTAAACTTGGCTACACATGGGTTGTGTGAATTGAATTGCCGTAATTTTGTCGAAAATACCCAACACTTGAAAAAGATAGATGATTGCATGTTTGTTTATTATTTACGCAGAAATTATTTCATCTGGAATCTTTGGTACAACGTTCGTGAGGAGGACGGGGGAGTGTATGCGTAATACTATCTAGGGGGATTAGGTACCCCTTGGCGACTTTGGAGCAAATCCAGAAAGAAAGACCAAGGGAAGATGGTCCAGAAAATATAATTTACATTATCTACACAGAAAAATTGAATTATTTTCTCGTCTGTATATTTTTTGTTTACTTGAAAATACCAGACATGAAACATAACTTCATATGTATCATAAAAGACCGATTGTTTTGACAATTTGAAATGTATTCGGAAGTCTGTATCATCCAATTCGTCAAAATAATTATTTCTTTCTAGAATCTGGCGAGGCCAAGACATAGGACTAAAGTCTTCATAGTTTGTATTTTCTTCAAACACCAAATTATACAGTGATTTTGCCATTTTATTTTAAACTTAAGCGAGATTAGCTAAGTTACCTGGCCAAAATAGAGTAGTTAAAATTTAATCTCGGTTAAGACGAGAAAATATGAGTTTAACTGCTTGATGAATCCCAAGACAAGTGTAATCGAGCAAATGCTGGTTAATCGAGATTAAATCGCTTAAACTCGGTGAAACCGGCCCTAAGCTATATAAGTAGAACCAGTCTGGTTATCGTCGTAATTTTTCATTAACTTACAAGCTTATAAAAATACATAAGTTTACTTAGTTTCAGAACTATTTGAAATTTGATAATTAAGGTTATGAAAAGGGGTAAAATGTTTTTTTCATTGGATTGTTCTACTTCAGTTATATTTTTATTCAAATGTTGAACATATGATTATAAGTTTTTTTTATATTCAACCCTTAAAGTGGGAAAAAGATAATACATTTGTTTTTGATTTCCCATTATATTTATCTAACCTGTTGAGGTATTGAATTGGGGTTAACATTAAGCTTCAATTATTATGATAATATATATAGCGTACATAGCAGGTTAGGTTAGTTAAGTCACAGAATTAAATAAATCAATTACTACAATATAAACTATTTTGTAGGTAAAACATTCGAGGCAGATGCTCCGAAAAAAAGAATGCTAATTATGACAATCTAAACGTAATTGCAGCTTGCAATTTTATCTATATGTATTGTTGGGAATATTGTCTTAGTTTTAGATATTTTTAATTGCAATGTTACACGAGATAATTGTTTGTAGCTCAAGTCTGTGATACAGAGGTTCTGGGTTAGAATTTTGTGTAAGGCAATGTGCAATTCTCACAACCAATATCTTAGAGGCTGATGGAATTTGTGATATATGAAGGAAGTGGTTTGAAGGCGGAATAAGTGTATTTTGTAGAAATCTCTGAAAATTGATTCTCTAGTCCACTCAGTGGTGAAACATGGTGTATGTTAAAGGAGTATTACAACTGACTATACACACTAAGTACATGTATTAACTTTCCTAAGAGCCAAACAATATACTTTTAAGGGCATTTACGTGGCAAAAATGCAGAATTTTATATTTGCAAGACATAGTGTTCATTGAATAGGTGTTACTTGTAACTATATTTTCCACCTGTAAAACATTTTTAGGTCTTATATTCTTCCCATAGCGCATGTCAAAGTCAAAATTTTCAAGCTATTAAAACATTGTAACAACAAAAACCAACTGACTTATTCGAACGACATAATTCACACTGAAATTAGATAGTACGGGTGATATGCTAAAGATTTAAAACCACACAAATTCCCTTAGTACTTTTTAAAAATAACCATGAATAAAAAAAAATTATCTATATTTAGAATTTTTCAAAACTGCAAACGAATTGTATTGCGGTAATTTTAAATATTTTAGCATGACCCACACTATTCAACTCCAGTGTAAATTATTTCATTTGCGTGAGTCAGTTTGTTTTTGTTATCAGCATGTTTCCGTAACTTGCAAATTTTAACTCTGATATGCTGCTATGGGAAGATTATGAGAACTTAAAAACTTTTCACAAGTGGAAAATGTTGTCAAAAGTCATGTCTGTAAAACTAATATTACATCGCACAAATAACAAATTATGTGTTTATGCCATGTAAACACCATTAATTTGCTGAGACTGGAGGAGTATTTCTGAAGAATATGTTCCTTGCCTCTAACACGCTGTTAGCTGGTTGGTGCACCTGCACCTGGCAGTCTAATGTTTCAACAGACATCCAGCGTTGTGTGTAGTCATTGCCCAGTACTGCTTCCCTTGGAAGACATACATTCCTTGCCACTTATTACTCTACCCTCTGAAGTTTCTCTGCAGCATTATTTCACGTAATTTCATCCTACAAGAATAATCGCAAGTTTAGGGCATCAGTACCATTACCACTAAATCTTAACTTGCCAGAACTCCCACATAGGCGTTGAGCTAAGTCTTGAGGAAATACAATGTAAATGATGGAAAAACTTGCAGCAGTAGGTAGGCAGTTATAAATTAAGGTCAACGAGTACAGCAAACGTTTGTCTTTGCTGTTTGTGTCCGAAATCTGTTGTGTTTTATTTTGTCTCTTTGTTGTGTCGTTTTGTTATTTTTCTGTTCGTGTCTGATTTGTACGGTGTTTTTTGTTTTGTCTCATTGTTGTGTCGCATGTTACTTGGTTTTTGATTTTTTTATATATTATTTTCATTTATTATCTGTTTGTTCCTTTTTTTATTTGACCCAATTCCATTTCGGGATTGGAATGTTATATATATGTCTTGCTGACTAAAGCATACTCTGCTTATTTATGGTTTTCTATTATTAGTTTTCTTTAACAGTCACTCAGTTTGTAATGAAGTATGTCCAAGGAACAAAATCCAGTCACTCAGGCTTTTACAATGAAAATCTATTGGTTCATTTAATGTATGGGGCCACCCAATAGTTTGTTGTAACAACACTTGTGAAAGAACCACCAGATATTACCATATTACTGATGAAATAGCAGGTTTTTACGTTAAATGTGTAACAAAAAAAAAATATATAAAAAAACTGGATTTTATAATCTCTTGTTACATTGTTGAACTGTTAGACTTCTTATATTTGAAAACGTAAAAAAACACACACACATTAGATTTGTGGCCTAATTACGTTTGGTATCATACAAAGAAAAATTAAATAAATTATTACTAAAGAAACATTCCTTTGAAAGAGATAACATTAGTTGATTTGACAGTATCATTTACTGATTACAGGCGTTTACGGTATAATCTACTCTGAAGTATCGGTCACGAGATCCAATTTACTCAGATGTTGGATGTTTATAACAGTTTATTTAGCGAACTGAAACTGGAAGAATTGTACGTTGGCTGCCTATTTAAAAAATGTGTAGAGCCAATGATTTTTGGTGGAAAGAATTCTGCAACAATTTGTTTTAGTGTCTTACGTGTATATCTGTTTCTCAGCTTCCCGGTCAGCGATTGGAAGTATTTAAGGGCGCGGTCTACCGCAATTTTCATCACCATTTTTTAATTTTTTATTTGTACCAGATATTTTTTTTTCTTATTTTAGACACAAAATGTGACTAAATTTTCGCGTAATATTTCCAAAATAAAACTCTACACACAAAATATTGACATTAAATTTTGTAACTGTGCATTAATGTTCTAACAAACATTCAACAATCAGAAAAACCAGGCTGATAAAAAAATGCATTGTGCTGAAGTGAATTAAGAGTGCAGTTTTTTGCCAGGTGAACGAGCAGTTGGACAAGTCATGATTTGGATCCGAAACTAACACAATGGGTCATACGGGCAAGGACACTACTGCTGCCACAAACTACACCACAGAATTTCGCGTAATGGCTTGTTAAAGTCATATTTTGCATATTTCCGTTTTAACGACTACACTAAAAGAAACTGATATACCAAACTCAAAAAAATCACAGTGGATAAAGACATTGCAGGCTACAATGACATGCTCATGAAATAAAATAACAAAAATTATTTGAATTTAAAAAAAACTGAAAATAAATATTTTAATAATTCAATAATAGTTTTAAAAATACAAATAATTTTTATTCTTTAATTTCATGAGCAAGTCATTGTAGCCTGCAATGTCTTTATCCACTGTGATTTTTTTGAGTTTGGTATATTAGTTGGTTTTAGTGCAGTCGTTAAAACGGAAACATGCAAAATACGACTTTAACAAGCCATTACGCGAAAACTATGAGAGATAAAAAAATTTCTTAAGAGCCAAATTTAGTCACATTTTGTGTCTGAAATAAGAAAATAAATATCTGGCACAAATACAAAATAAAATAATGATGATGAAAATTGCAGTACACCGTGCCCATTCGGCGTCTCTGGGTTCTCCCGCAAAGCACAAACGTGTAGTGTCGCAGTAACATTGTTCTGGTTGGTGCAGTCAATTGAGCCCATGTCTTTGCCCTATTATATTCTGCCAATAACCACGAACCAGAGTTGCAGGTGTGCACGTAAGGCATTGAAAACAGTTGTAGCAAAATTATTTTCACCAAAAACCACTGGCTCTTAAAATGCTGCAAGTCGGAACAAGCTGTATATTTCAGTTGCCGATCTGGCAGACCTGTATTGTTACACAAGTTAGGACAGTGCAGGATATCCTTTTATACTGGTAAAATATACATATTGTGTTACGTGTACTAGTACACTGCTCCCTCGCTTATCCGAACTAATCGGGGGACGAACCGGTTCAGTTTTCTGAATAGTTCGAATAAAACAGCAATTTTTTTTGTTTATAAACAAATTAGGTATGTTTGTATTAAAGCAACACTCATGTACTATAAGAAACGTGGTGAACATATATACACAAACTGTTCATTGAGTTTTATTTTACACTTTATGTAGATAATACTGAAAAATTAAAAGTAGTACAATATTTAAACATACCCAAGAATCTCGGCGTAACTTCGTGCTAAAGTCATCTGGCAACGCTGCTTCCCGCCCGGCCGACGCTCCGCAGCTAGCTGATCAAGCTTCCCCGTCTTGCTTTGTTCCCCTCTCTCGCCTAGCCACCCCCTTCTGTATTCTATGCTGACACTGAACAGATGCGACTGCCTCGTCGCTCACGATATGTTACCACGATCCTTTATTATCATCCTTTAAGTGAAAAGCACTGTAACTAACATGACGTACGTTTTATAATCTACTGTGTTTAGATGTGCACATATGTACATAGTTACCCTAACAACATAACACAAAAT
>PNEQ01053659.1:0-30507 GCA_003012365.1 Medauroidea extradentata | reverse complement strand
AGACTTTTCTAGACCCAAGTAATTTTCCACCTTTTTTAGAGCGTCCCTTATGAAACAAAGCTCTTTGCCCTGGTCATGAACTAGGGTCTTCAGGATGCAGTTTTCATTAGAAAGTTGATCCAGCTTGTCGGCTAAGCTATTTAGAATAGAAACAATATTGTCTTGACCCAATTTCAGCGCAGCAATATCTGAAATACCCCGCAGGTTGGCACCAAAGCCTGGAAAATCATCAGAGGATTTGTCACACACGTTAGAAGATGATTCATCACAACCAGAAAGAACTTTAGATTTCAGCGAACGAAACATATTTCCGACCGCAGAGAATACTTAGCCCTCTGAGAACCGGACTAGCAGGAGCATTCGAGAAACACAACCTGCTCTGGCGAGCGCTTGAACTACACTGATGTGATCTACGTTTCGAAATTTGCATTATTTTTTCAAGTTTTGGTGCTTGGGAAGGGGTAATGCGTATATATGTGCCCTTCAAACGGGTCTATGGATTCCCAGCAGCGAAAATTCCACGCAATCCCACCGGGACTGGACCCAGTTTATATAGGCTTAACGTCTCGTCGACATTGAGGTCATTAGAGATGGCGTCACACAACTTAGACACAATGACAGAAACTGGCAGAAGGAACCGTCCTAGGCCAGCATCTCAGTTTACATAAGTATCCCACTCGTTGTATGACAAAAACTCCTGTAACCACTGAGTTTAATCCTATAGTAACAAAAAATAGGAACGTTAAGTTAATTTGAAATAACATCTCTAAAAAAATATTTAACAAAATATTTTAACTATTTTTATAGCTTCCACTACTGATGTACTATTGTCATCCACTTATGGAAGTTGTAACGTTTGCTTACTTCTTTTTACATGCTTATGCAGTTTGATAATTTTGGATCGTTTGGTACATTTTCGTTCTTACGTAACACCTTGGCGCTACTTGGACATTTTTGCTGAACACTTACACGATCTAGAAACGGCATATAATACACCAAATTCTTGAACACTGAATGTTACTTGGCTACTGTCCGCGTGCCAGCTCTGACGGACAATGCATACACGCCAGGGACTCGAGCTGGCGTGCGCACAGTACGTGACTATGCCTAGTTTGGCAACAATGCTACAGCCAGAAAGGAATAGTGTGAGGGAAAGAGACCGGTAACCGCCCCGGGGAGGGGTGGGAGAATGCAAGAAGTGGGCAGGGATGTGAGGAGTTGGCGAAAACCACGTGATCAAGCGTGCAAGTGTGCTGCTCTCCTACATGAATCTGCGGAACTATTTCAGCTACAAAGAGAATGATTCTCTAAACAAGCAACAGATGTGCTAGTATCGGATACCCGCTACAAGATGGCGGGGCCTAATTTCCCTTAATTCCCCTGGTATTAATTAGGAATAATCTGCAAACTCAGGATGTTTTCCATCATAGTATAAAAATTAAAGCTAACATGCTGACTAAGTTTATAGTTAGTCTAAATTTTTATTAATTAATAAAACAGTTCTTCTAAAAAATCTCCTGGATATGTGTTTTTCAAACACAAGTAAAATTAATTGACTTATTAATTTTTTCTGTATTTATCCGGACAGTTTCCGGGAAAAAAGTAAAACCCGGAATATGGATTTCGGTGGATTTTGGATATGTTATTCTACAAATTTTTCTGCGAATTTTGATGTAGAAAACTTATTTGCAATTTGTCTATGTTTTTTTCATATCTTTCCTAGACTATTTTAGTCTGGAACTAATTTGAGGCTGCGTCACTATCTAGGGAATATGAGGTGGCTGGCGGTTAGTGCTTGCTTTGTAAAGAGGCACGCGAGGAGGTATCGATGACTCTGGCGACCTTGCTATCAACAGTACGACATGCAGTAGGAGGCTAGATAACTGCCACGTTGCACATTGTCTTTCTTTCCTTATTCTTCATCCTCCCTTGTCCATTCCTCCTGCCACATATGCAGCAAAGGAACAGCTATCTAACAAGGAACTAAGAAAACCACAGCCTCCCGTGCGCTGATGTAAGGAAAACTGCCTATCAAGGCCCGGAACTAGAATATTTGTGTGCCAATATGCATACACAATTAAGCACTGTGTAGTAAGTATACTATGTACAGTAAATGTCAATGGAACAATATTGTATTTGAAGTAAACTAGCAATTCACAAACATAGGCCTTCATACATTTTACACGATACAGTAGTTATGTGTTCATATTTCATTCAATTAATTGTTTGCATTGTAGTACCCACTTATTTTATTACATTTACTTGAAATTTCTTTAAATTTTTTTTTTTACTGTTACAAGTTCTTTCCAAATAATTTAATTATAATCAATAATATAAGTTATTTAAAATGTCTGCATATTGTAAAAATCAGAACATTTTTTTTCTTCTTTTCTTTTCTTTCCGTTTCTTTCCTTTCCTTTCCTTTCCTTTCCTTTCCTTTCTTCAAACCAAATTTGAGTAATCTGTTAATTGGTGAAACTGTTATTCAGTTATTTGGGAGACTCCAACAGATTGTGCTACCAAATACTAATTTAGCTTGTAATATGCAGTAGACTCTCTCTTCGATTATCCGTGTGCGGTTTATCCGCGCAAAATTTTCACTTTAAATATCTAAAAAAAGTTGACAAAAAAGTTTTGATTACTTGTACATAAAAAACACACTATTTACTCACATAATGTTCACCAATGTATTATGTCCGCAAACATATTTTGAAAGGCTTGAAGAATATTTAAGTTTTTTCCAGCAGGCGAAACAATAAGCACAGTGCACGAATAGGTTAACGAGCTTGTCCTGCATGTAGCGCATGTATGGATTAACGGGATTTTTATCTTGGATAACCAAGTTATCAGTGATTCTTTTATTATTTGTGTTTTTATATTATTAGCGCATACCTCCTGATCATTAATGCGAATAATCGAGAGTGTATTGCATTAAATTTCTTCCTTTTATTACAGGAATGAATTTTACCTTTTTTCTATCTACTGAGATCAAAGAAAGGGTAAAAGTGGATTATCCACGATTTAGGATTATGCGAGGCATCGGCCCCCTCCATTAGTGCGGATAGTCTAGAGTTGACTGTATGTCATCATAGTTTGTTTCAACTATTAGACAAATATTTTTCTCTACAATGCATGGCCTAATAGAAATACATATTCTAAATGGGTCAAGAAAGTTCATTGGGAAAAAAATAATTGTATGTATATTTACCATTAAATACTTAGCACAGTAAACACATACATTACATGTATTATATCAAGTCATATACTGCTTCATAATGGAATGGTTTTAAATTACAGTGAGGGTACCTGAGCCAACTTAACTGACTGTAAAATGAATGTGTGATTCTTAATAAAATTGTTACTGTTAAGGGGCAACACCTTGTGAAGTGTAAACATTAGTTATTTTAGGTACCTTTGAGTTATATTCAGTGTTTTATTTTGAGGTTGGTAATTATGTAATTGCTAACTACTGCTAATTAAAGTAACATGCTGTCTTGGTAACGGAAGGGTAATATGTACCGGAAGGGCAACATGTTCAATATTTGCACGATAGAAGTGTATTGTAAATGGTACAGTGATAGCATGTTAAGGGTGCTAAACAAAGGAAAACTGCGTAATGTGCAGGTATTTAGTCGAGAATACAGCCACAAGGACTTCTGCTTGGCACATCTCTTCACAGATCTCAAGTTCGAGGGCGGGATTCTGGGGCTTGCTTATGTTGGTTCACCACGGCGCAACTCTGTTGGAGGGATTTGCACCCCAGGTCAGGGCTTGTTGCATGAATGAATGCTGCCTGCATGTTTTGGTTGGTGGTCTGCAATATCAAATGTGATAGACAAAGTGTAGAGTATGCCAAATAATCTGCATGTTCATGTGACAACAAACTAAAACAATCTGTGAAGAGCCTATCCAACGTTCAAGTAAACCAGAGAGATGAGAATTATGTTGCTTGTAGATATGATTTATTTTATGTATTAAAATTATTTATAAATTTTATTGAATGTTTTTCATTGCTTTGATTTGACTTGATGAGTAGGATGCAACATCCAAGATTCAGTTTGTGGAGATGGGAGAGGATAAAAATTTACCCTTTGGTAGTTTATCCATGTATCTCAGATCATGCAGTACTGCAATACTTGGGACCCCACATTAGTGTCTGGTTAATAAACTTAACAACTACCAAATAACATAGAAACGTGGCATATACCGAATAGAAAAGCAGGTTTGAAATGTCCCCGCAAAAGTTTTATGCTATTTCTTGTGGGTTGGAATGTGTTAAGCATTAGTGTTGTCAGAATTGTCATGATACATTTTTCAATAATATTTCTCATGTGTTTGTTATTCAGTGCTATTTGTTTTAGAAAGTACCAACATTTACATTAATATTTTTGGCGGGCATTGAAAAATAATTTTTAGTTTAGAGTAATTACTAATTAGATATGCTTTCCTCTGTTATTTGTTTGTATCTATTTATGGTGAGAGGTTGTGATTCATAATCCGCCTTTTGTGAACAGAGTACTTCAAGAATGGCTACACACTGTACCTGAACTCTGGGCTGAGTTCAAGCAGGAACCATTACGGACAACGGGTAATCACGAGGGAGGCGGACCTGGTCACAGCACATGAGTTTGGACACAACTGGGGCTCAGAGCATGATCCTGACATCCCAGAGTGCAGTCCGGGTGCCAGTCAAGGGGGCTCGTACCTCATGTACACCTACAGCGTTAGTGGCTATGATGTCAATAACAAGGTAATGACTGTTTGTGAGGGAGTGCATGCATGGAGGGGTCAGTTCATTACTTGAATAGAGCAGGAGTTATCTATTATCTTATATGCTATAATATCCCAACCAGGGTGTTTGATGTAATGCTGCCTCAGCCCTACTGCAAGGTTTTATAGTGTTGCCCATGTCTTAATATCTATGTTATACTTTCTGGATTACACCACTCTGTAATATATCATCACAGTGATGGAAGAAGTTGTTGGTTACCAAACCCATGTATCAGACTATGGGAAACGTGTGTTCTCAAACTTTCTTTTTTTAGCCTGTTAGTCCATTATTGTGTACTCATGAGATTTATTTGGTTTATGTTATTCACTAAAAATTATGAAATTGTTTCAAATTTTTAAAAAAATTATTTTGCTGTTTAGATTACAAATAGAAAAATAAATAAACTGACAGTAACAATTCTTTGCTGCAGTATCATGTTTATTAGATTTTTTTTTACTAAGCTCATTGAAACAAAATGTAGAATGACACAAATATTGCAGTGGCAAAAGTTGCAACATGTGTTCTTAATTAAAGTTGAAGGAAGTTAGGAAAAATGAAATCATACTGCGTACAGATGTGTGACAGGTCATGTTTTGGTGCTGAAAGTAATCAACTTTGAGTTCTTGATCATCCGCTTGATATAAGAAGGTGTCCGAAATGTGGAGAGAAGGCAGTGTCAGAAATTACGAGGTGTACACTCACATTCACACTATTTGTTGACTCTGTATTCCAGAAGTGCATACCAGGAATGAAATGTTGCCATGATGCTGACTTAGTGAATGCCATCTCTCAACCTTTCTGAACCATATTTTCAATCCATAACCTACGTTCATGCACATGTTTTCATGATGGTTATTCTTTCTAAATATGTGTAGAATGGAGAACATTATATATTTTCTTTATTGATTGTGTAGCGTTTCTCACCATGCAGCCTGCGCTCTATCCGTAAAGTGCTGCAAGCAAAATCGGGGCGGTGTTTTTCGGAGCCAGAAGAGTCGTTCTGTGGGAACTTGCGAGTCGAAGGTGATGAGGAATGTGATGCTGGCCTGCTAGGAACAGAAGACAACGACTCGTGTTGTGATAAAAACTGCAAACTGAGGCGTACTCCAGGCACTGTCTGCAGGTACCGTCTTGTGTGTTTGAATTCCAGTCTGCTGTTGTGCATCTTAAATTAAGCCCTTTGTGGGTAAAGTGTGTCACTTTTGCTGTATACATTACAGTAAGTTTTTGAAACATGTTGACAGAGATGCACAAGTACTGACAGAATAGTACTTGTGGATAGGAGAACAAATAACACAGATGGACGGCCCATGTTTTGCATGGTTGTGCTGTAGTGATGTGATGTTTCGCAGGGCAAGTTACCTTCCTCTGGCAGTGAATGATTACACACAATTCATTCACCATCAGAGGAAGCTGGCTTGACCTGCAAAATGTAACGACCATACAACCGTAGGAAAAGTGAGTCGTCTGTCTTATGTTTTATTATGTTTTCCTACATACAAGTACAATTCTGTAAATACTTGTGCATCTCAGTCTACATGTTATACTAATTAGTAGCCTAGCAGCCTTTTTCCACCTTCTCTTTGCATAGTAAGTTTTTCTTATTGAACTTTCAGTATAGTTACTAATAAAGAAAGAACTAAGGCACATAATAATTTGATGTGAAAACCATTTGTTTTCATCCATGACTAAACTTGGAGGAAGATGTGGGGTTTACCCCAAGAAAACTAGCTCACTACTTAAATGCCTTTTACTTTACACTTGTAACCAATATTTAATAAATTCATGGAGCCAGGAGTCAAACAGGAGGTTTCAGAATGGGAGATGAGTGTCTAACAACTGAGGAAGTTGGCATTCTATGTTGCCAAGATGCTTGGTTGTGATAACCGAGCATGGTGGACCAGTGGTAAATTATTCTCCTCACATTTGAGAGGTTCTGGGTTCAAGTCCTGTTTACGGCCATCTTGATTACGATTTTCCAGGATTTTCTGAAATTACTGCAGGCAAATACTGGGATGGTGTCTTACGGGCGTCCACTTGGCAAATATTCATAATTTTATATTTGTACGGCAGTGTTCATTTTATAGACATTACTTGTAACTATATTTTCCACTTGTAAAAATTTTTTATCTTTCATAGTTTTTATATAGCGACCCGATAAAGTAAAAATTATAAGTTACGGAACATAGGAATAAAAAAACAAGGTGACTCGCTAAAATATTAAAAAAAAAAAAAAAACAGTATGAAACTTGTTGATACTTTTTAAAAACTTCTGGAAATGGTGACAATTTACATAATTTTTGGCTGTTTTTAAAAAAAGACAATTACATTGTTGAGTGTTTTTAAATACGTATACAGTATTAGCATACAGTTGATAGTATCTCATTTCAATGTAAATGATTTTATTTGACTACATCACTTGAGTTTTGTTATTCGTATGTTCCCGTAAGTTGTAAATTCTGAATTCGGCGTGTTGCTGTGGGAAAACCAAAAGGGCTAATAAATGTTTAAAAGTGGAAAAAGAAGGAACAAGTAACGTGTATAAAATGAACTCTATATCGTGCAAATATAAAATTATGGATTTTTACTACTTGAACACCCTTAAACACACTGTGACCGACTCCTAGACTCCTACTCTTTTCCCATATGTACGTCTACCAAGATCTAGTGCTTTTAGGGGGTGCGTAAACTGACCAAATAAATAAACATTCTGAACGTAAACAAGTTTTTATAAATACAGCAGGTTTTCTCATCTATGGCAGTAATTGCTGATATTCTAAGAGTGTTCACTTACAAATAGTAATCAAAAACTTCTTTGCATCCCATGGTGTATTGGTGTACTTGCAGTGACAAGAATTCACCATGCTGCCAGAACTGCCAGTTCATGGCAGTTGGCGTCAAGTGCCGCGATGCGCAATACGCCACATGTGAACAGGAGTCTCGTTGCACTGGTGCCTCGTCCGAGTGTCCCCGCAGTCCTCCCATGATAGATGGCACTGGCTGTCTGGAGCGAGGCCAGTGCCGGCGGGGCAAGTGTGTGCCCTACTGTGAGACCCAGGGCCTGCAGAGCTGCATGTGTGATACCAGTTAGTGAACCTTTCTTGATTATTGTGATTGGTGACAGTTTCTTCAATCTTCATTGTTCTTTAGTGGCCATGATTTTATTGATATTGTTGAGGTGAGGAAGGCCTTGCCTTTTTCAGTGTAATTCATAACAGTTATTCTGCACTGAGCTAGTAGTTAAAACAGTTTCGAATGTTGGGAAATCTAATGATTTTTTTTTTATGTTATTGTGTGCAAAACATTAAGTTTTTTATCTTATCTCTTACCATTGATTGTTGTACAATTTGGAAACTTGTTGCTTTCTGGGTTAGCAAAAAGTTAAAATTATTGTTTTTGATGAATTGAATTACCACCTTGTGATGGACAAATTCTAATAATGTGCAGTAAACTCCCAATCATCCATGCATCGATTAACCAGTTTTTTGGATTATCAATGCGCCATTCTGTGTGAAAACCCAAATTTGTGATCTTTTTTTAAATGAAAATGTCAAATCTGGCATGCAAGAACGGATGAACGAGATTTCAACGTCACTTTTTCTTGTGTTTACTGTACACCCCAGACATATTTTAATTTATTTAGGGAAAAAGGTTACACTATAGATGAGTAAATATGATATTTGTTGGCAAATCCATATGTCGTTACAGTATTTGAGTGAATTGTAAAAAATGTTATTCTGTTTTTAATTTTTTACTGGTAAATAGGCTGTCTTCGGACTATTCATGTTTCCCGATAATCCATGCATTGCTCGACAATAATTAACATTAATAATTGGGAGGTTACTGTATTTTCACATTTGAACTTCAATCACAGCAAAAGGTTTATGTAGGTATGATCTTCAGTTTACTATATTTTGGCCGCCTTCAATTAATTGTATGCTGATGAGTAATACTAGTGTCTTCAGTGTGAAATTCAAAACGTATTTTCATTAATGAAAGCAGAAAAAAGTTGAAGTTAAAATTTTTTGGACTTTGTGACAATAGAGTTTTTGAAGTAATATTTCGTTATAGGTTAGTGTTATCAGCAGAAACTTTTAAATGAGATAATTCAGAAAGTTCAGGAACACACGCTACATAAAATTAGAATAGATACAGTATAGTAGAACCCCGATTTAACGAAATGCCATGGGACCCGAAAATGTTTACTCTAAATTGATGTTTCGTTAAATCCGACTTTATACCCCCCCCCCCTTCGCCTTCGCAATAAAAAAAGGTAAATTCTTAGTCATGTTTCATCCGAATTTAAGGTAATTTTAAAAAAAGTGTATTGGCTCAAAACAATAACAAAACACATTTACAGTCAATAGGTGACCCACAGCCGTGAAAAAAAAAAAAAAATTGGCGAAAAAACTTCCAGTGTGCACATGTTGAGTTAGGCCATCCTTGCACGCGCCATCAACACATATCAAGTGATGATTACCACCGCCGAGCCGTCGATATTTCCGTTTCTCTCTGGCCAGCGCCACCAACAAAATTAAGTAAATTTCCATGAAAAATAGTAAAAAAAAAAAAACTTTAATGAAAACTGAATTAAAAGTTTGAGAGACAACGGTAAAATAATAATTAAATATGCGCGGCGGCTGTTGTTGTAGGTTGCTTGTATGCAGCCGCACTCGTGAAACAAGCTCGTTGATCTGTTCGCTAAAAATGCTTTGCACTCCAAAGTTTTTAAGCATCGGAGGGACAAATTTTTAACGTTTACTGTTGTAAATTTGTTGTAAAAAGCTTACGTAAATAATATTACATATTTTTTTATAAATTCGCTTGTTTAACACGGGACACGAGTGTAAATGATTGCGCTGCACGCCACTGCATTGTCAGTAATAGAAAAAAATCAATACAACACGCGACATTGCAGCACATTCTAACAGAGACGCGAAGCACTGTCTGTGAATTAGTTCGTGTGCTATCCACTGCCTTGCTGTGGAGACTGGTTACCTAGATGCCCGTTCACTCGCCAGCCGCCAGGATGAGGATCTACGCTTAAGCAACACAGTGTCACACGCTCGGCCGCGCCCGCGCATCTCAAAATCGCTTCCGCGGCCAGTTTTCAATGAATTTTAACTTTTTTTTTTGTTTCTCGGCGGATGGTTTAAGGTTTTCTATGGAGAAATAAGTATATACGACAGTCTACGCCAGTATTTTTTACGGACTTAATTACAATTAATATTCGATTTTATCAAAGTCAGTTAGTTATTTAATACATTGTTTTTTGTTATTTTTTGAATGTTCCTAAAAATCCTTTCGTTAAATCGCTGTTTTCGTTATTCCCAAGTTCGTTAAATCGGGGCTCCACTGTAGTTCCATAACATTGTCAAGTTCAAATTGTGCTGTATAAGGCACATTTAACCAGTAAGTTGTGTACTAAGCTGTTCATTTTCAAATGTTCTGTACTTTTTTGTAGTTGGTGATGCATGTAAGCGGTGCTGTCGCATGAACTTGAATGATACATGCTACCCTGTCGATCCTCAAGACATCTTACCAGATGGAACACCTTGCATTCAAGGATTCTGTAATAAGGTATGATTTCATTTACTGTAGTTGTGTATCATTAGACAATGTAGATGTGGTGGGCCTTTATAAACCAAAATTTTCGCAGGGCCTGTGTGAGAAGACCATCCAGGATGTGGTGGAGAGGTTCTGGGACATTATCGAAGACATTAACATCAACAAGGTGCTGCTGTTCCTAAGAGACAACATCGTAGGGACTGTGATACTAGTGACAGCGTTGATATGGATCCCAGCAAGCTGCGTGATCAGTTACATTGATCGTCGGCGGCGGCATTTCCAAGAAGACATTGCCAACTGGCGGAATAGTAATGAGTTTCACAGGTTCAGTGATCGCCGCAACATCTACATCCGTGTACCGAGCAGCAAGTCAAACACTCATGCAGCTTCGCAGTAGTGGATATTTCTTTACAGACCTTCACTTATAGTGTTGTTGTAGGTATTGTGTTTTTATATACCTTTGAAATGTGGATGGGGGGGGGTTAGGTGTTTAATCACCTTTTAAAAGATCAGCTTGTTTTTTGGCATTTGAAGAATTTTACATTGCAAAACATACAATGTTTTGCACACAAAAAATGCAACATTAATAATAAAAACAATGAAATTGGTTATTACAGTGAACCCTCAATAACTCGGACCGCGATGTCCCAGACTTCGGATAACTCGGACAGAATTTTTAAAAAATTTTAATAATTTTTAATTAATTATTTTTTGGTTAAAAGACAAAAAATCGTTTCTGCTGGATTTAAATTCATCACATTATATTTTAAAACAGTATTAAACTTTATAACGAAGTCGTCCATCGCTCGCTACTTAGCCTTTAATAATCCCACAGTAAATATCTGGCAAGTTCCGTGTGGTAAAATGTTCTAGCGAGGCGCGCGACGCTTGAGTAAGGATGCAACGCAGCAGGCCGACCTCTCACTTCTTTATCTTTCCTCCCTCTTCGCCCTGCGAGCCAGGCACGCACGTGTGTCGTAAATAAACATTTCAATGTAGTGCTTGTGAAATGACGGTAACTACGGGTTATAATAACACATAAACGGAAAATTATTTTGTTCTGGTATGTACAATGAATTCAGGGTTGCAAAACAAATTGTCCCGGACATTAAAAAGAAAAATTAAAAATCATTGCTTTGCATTGCGATGTAGAAAAATTGGTGAGAAGGTTTAACGCCCCTTTAACAACAATGTTTTCAAGAGCCGATGTGGGTGGCGAAAGAACAACACAACATCCATGCCCAAGCCGAACATGATGAGTCACGCTCGCTGGTTGATGATGCTCTCTTGATAACGTAACGGCATCTGGAGAGTTGTAACGTTTTAAGCGTGAATCGGATTTGTTTATAAACTACTTCACGGGAAATAATAGCGTACATGTAATGAACTGTAAAATGTGCCTGGTGCCAGCTTCTAGCACAGAGATAAAAAAAAGGATCAGCCAGAAGTAGCAGCATAGAAAATAAATAAAGATCTGACTGCCCACATTGTTTGACATTCTTTTATAGTCCTCCACGTTACGTTAATTTTCCCACTGCATGGTGGCCGTCCCGTAACTTGATACGATAGTTACAACAAAACAGTATTTATTGCAGCCTCTTTTGCTTGTAGAAATAATTGCGTACTAATTTCTTCGCATTTCTTGTGATTAATGACTGATTACCCCACCTCTCCGGACACCCCTCGATAACACGGACAAATTGTAACTCGGACAGCTTCTCCCCCCTTTTAGTCCGAGTTATCGAGGGTTCACTGTACATCAATTTTTAGGAATGTCAAACTTGTTAATTACAGATTTTACTATATGTCTGCAATATTATAGCTCAAAACCCCCTTCCGAAAGCTATTCTTAGGTATGCCCACGACTTTAAGTGGCAGTGTGATTAACGGCAGCAAAACATTGTATATATTAATTTTTAATTTTATGTACAGTATTAGTGTAATACATACTTTTGAATTAAGTAGGTATATTTTTAAAATGAAAGCATACATTTTATTTTTAAGCATTCAATTGAGAGAGTTAATGCCCGATTGTGTGTGAAGTTACCATTGGATATACATATGTATTTATAGTATCATGTTTGCAGTAGATGTTACCGGGTGTCTACTAGTGGTGAGCTGATCATCACATTTGCCAAACATGCAGATGCCAGAAATGTGTTACCGATCATGCTGACTTTTGCAGATTAGTGCTTTTCTTATGTTGTTTATAAAACATATTCCAAATTAACTGATAACATTGGATCAAGATGGGAACATTATCAGCTGTTAGTAAAAAAATATGTACTCTTTAGGGGTGTGCGTGTAGTGGTTTTAGGGTTTTGAATAGTTTTCGAACGAATATTAAAATTTTTGAATAATTTTCGAATATTTTTCTAATAGTGTTTCTTCAAATTTTGGTGTAGCCTACGTTTGCCAGTGCATAATCTTGTATTTACAAAGAGATAAAGAAATGATCTTTGCTTAATTAATATGAGCATAAAAATTTAGCAGTTTTTACTTGATAAGTGATAACCTTAAACATACAATATATGTTTTTGTTACTTTGTACCTGTTCTTCCCAGTTTTCTTCTTTTTTTATGTTTGTGAGAAATCACAACATTGTTTTTGTAAACAAGTGCTTATTACAAATAGCACAGCAGATCTAGTTTACTTCTTCCCTTCATGTATAAAGATGAAATGAAAGAGTACTTTTCTGTAATATTTTTGGAAAAATTTAATAACAGAAATCTGAAAGCTAAATTAATATGTAGTAAAATTATTACAATACTACGAAAAATTAAATCTTTTTGTGTAGGAAACAGTGATAAATTGACTAATGACTAAACATTTTTCAAACTAATATTGGTCAAATAACAGTGAAACGTCCTGTGTGTTTCACGCTTGGAATCATTCGTAGAATTGTTGTGTAGAAATTGTGAACATGTTCAACCGGCTAATTATATAGTGAAATAAAACTTTCAGTGGTAGAAAAAAGTTTAACCATAGTAGGCCTACACTCACATTAACTACCGGTACTTCGTTCATGGCCTTGCTTACTTACAAAAATATTTACAAGGTCACAAAATTAGTGATGCATAAGTTCTAGTGTGAACCGCCATAATTTCATCCCAACGAATACGTTAAATCCCAATTTTGTCACGTTAAATTCAGAATTGCAGACTACCCAAACAGCTGAAATTGAAGTTTCCCTTCGTTTTGGCCATTTTAATTCGTTTTCTCACTTTTTATTATATCAGTAAGGATTCACAATATTTTTCGTATCTTTACTTCACGAAAATAAGAATTATTAAATTCCCCGCAGCAAACATTTTATGTAAATATACGGCCTGGCGTTAAACGTAAACAAACAGCGTTAAACACCTTTTCATAGATGTATGCACGGTAACTATGTAGACATCAAACTTTCGCTGCTGCGATCGTGGTGATCACTGTCTTATAGCGTATTCCAATTACTGCACCTGAATGCTCCCGGTGCGCACCCGACGGGTGCCGCTTGTTCCAATTACCGGAACTCCCGTTGGGAGCATTCAGAATTTCGTGTTCCAATTGAGAGTTGCACTCGATGGGTGCGCACCGGTAGCAGTTTTAGAGACGGTGTGACAAATGAGTGCAATTATGGTGGCAACTTGTGATTGTGTAAACAAAAGAAAATATTTTCTGTGGGGGAAATTACGCAATTATATGACTGTTCGGAACTTTAAAAAATTATGTCATGCAAACATACAGTGATTATTTTAATAACTGTGCTTATTATTAAAACTATATTAAAGGTTAGTGGGACCAAGTCGTCCGCGCATCTATTTACCGATTGATAGAGAACAAAAATTGTAGTAAAGTAACCTCTCAAATTTCGTAGGATTAAATTTTGGCCGTTTTGGAGTACTTATGGTTAAAGAATTTCGTGAATTCTTGCACCAGAAGTACTTGCATCTGACATTCGTTCATTACTTGCATTGCTGTTTGTTATTGTTTCCTTTTTCAAGACATCTGCGTTTATTTCACAGTCATGAACTGACATTAAATGTCTGGCTAAATTTGTGGTGTTGTGTAGAATTTCCACCACATGAAATTTCGGCATTGCAAACGTCGCATCTTACTTTCCCCCTCATCTCCTAGGACAACACTAAAATGCTTCTAAACAAAGCTGCTTTTCTTCAACATTTACAGATTCAATCAAAACACAATATTTAACTGTAAAAAAATTAAACTTCAATCGACGACATTTAAAATATTCACAAGATGATTAATAGCAGAAATGTTAATTGTAAACACGTGAGACTTTCGAGAAATTTACACAATTGATTAGGAATGGGTCGTTTACAATCGAGTACTTAGAATACAACCTGTGTTGCCTGTTCGTAGACAACATGCAAGAGTTATTGACTTGCAGTCCAGAAGACGTTTATTTATTTATTTTAGCACACTTCGTTTATCTTTAGCTTGGGATACTTGTTAGTGCTTGTTCTTCAGTTCAGTTATCAAATTTGTAAATATAACTTTGCTGAAAGTTAGGACTTTTACTGGTTGTAGTTCTGCTGTTGGCGCACTGAACTTGTGATTACAGGCCTATACACAATTGATTACTTTAACACATTAATTTCGTTTCCAATACTTTAAGTATTTTGTCAGTACACAAATCAAACGTAAACTTAAAGTAACGACATTTGAAAAACAATTTTAGAATCCGTATTTTGAATCTGAAGAATTGTGATATAAATCATTATGTATTTGCCATAAAAGCATGTCATGGAGATATTAAAAAATAAGCCCAGTTATTTAAATAGTTTCCATTTATGATAATATTTTGCCGAACAAATACAACGCTATCTATTGACGAAACTTACAGTTCATCTACAAATACTTCTCAAATTCTATTTGCAAGTTTTTATGATTACATTTAAACTATACCTGTTAAATTTTTCATGAAATCTTAGTGCTGAAGACTAAAACGATGCACAGAAATAAAGATTTTTTATTATAACATACATAATCAGCTGTTCTTTGCAAACTGCCATCTTGACTTTGACTTTAAATTTTCAGTTTATCAGAAACGTAAAGTCAAGGCTGCTTGACTTTACGTGTGGTGATGCCGTTGTGTACGACCCCATATGAAGCAATGTATTGAAAGTTGTCGTAAAGTCAAATGCTAAAGTTTTCAATTGTGTATAGTGCCTTAAGTATGAAGATAGTTCTCTTGTTCATTTTGTCACGTAACAAAATTGGTACCAATAAAACAATTGCCTATTCCTATTATTTTTGTGTAAAATATAGGCTAGTTACATTTTATGTATTTCATAACTTTTCAATTCCCGACACAGTCGAGATTTCAACATGTAAGTAATGTAAATATTAATGACAAAATGCCAAGCTATTCTGAAGCAAAACAAATTTCTGTGCTTTTGTGTTACGTAAAATTGATTTTAAAAAAAGTGATAATCTGCAAAAAAGATTGGCATGCATTAAGCAGATCATGAAATTGCTAGAATTACCAAAATCTGATGATCTTGATGATCTGCAATCAGCATTGGCTCACCACTTGTGTCTACTAAGTTTTGAAATTAACTTAAACCCTAAAAAAGTAACTACAATATATAATTATATTGTACGTGTTTGTCATGTGACTGGGAATTGTGTTTTGGGATGCCCTTATCATCTGTTCCTCTAGGTCATTAATTGTTATATTCAGTGTGACTCATTGCTTTGGTAAGAGTCAAAAGATCAAAATTACAAGTACTGAAATGGAAAGAAAACCTGAATTTTACCATACATGAAATCTTTGAAACTGTTTGTGTATGCTGACACACAATCCCAATATTTCATTACATTCCTGTCATAATCTAGCCACAAAAATTAACTTTTCATAGTTAAACCAAATATCATATATCTACCATATTAATAAAATAATTGAAATAAATTAGTTTCTTATGTAATAATACAGTATTAAAAAGACATATTTGTTACACTGATAAGGCTTTTATATGAAACAAAGTAGAATTTAAGCAAAATGAGAAAACAGAGTCAAAATTTATTCAGGTTTCAATCATCCAAGTCAATCTAATATGGAAAGTGCTACTTTTTGTATAAATTGTGTCAGTGGTAGCCCTGGCCTAGAGGGTCCTTTTATTGGCCACTGATGGTAGAGTATGCAATGTAGATTTTCTCTTCAGTTGAGCGTTGATCAATGGTACGAGTCGATCTGGGCAGTATTATAATATTTAAAGGGATGACTAATATGGTTGCAAAAGCATAAATACTCTCTGTAATTAGATTCTTTGCCCCCTTTTTTCTAACCCTTCTGAGTCTGCCCAGTTGAAGAACTATTGCTGTTGCAAAAATTGCACAGCAATGCTCCCAACAGTAGATGTGTAATACAATTGTTTGTGATGTTCTGGATTTTATCCTCACTGCATTACTTGTCCCCTGTGGTTGATTCGTGCTAAGGATGGTTGAATGATCACCGCAGCCCATGCACTCACAAACCTCTTGGTGAGCTATTCTCTGGGGAGATGGGTTACCCATTACATATTGCCTCATCTTCATGTCTGCTGGTAGTGAACTGCTGGTTGGAGTTTGGGAAACTTTCCTCCTTGTTAGTGTGCTGAAAAAATGAAACGACAGACTTGCTAAATGTCCCTTTGGGTTCACCGACTTGTTCAATTTCACTGACTCATTTAATTTCTCCTCATTTGCTACAACTCTTGTTAACTGTTTGCACCTTGAGCAGTGAAAGCTTTCAGTCCATACCATTGATAAACATCCGGATGATTAATCCTCCCTTATACTTAATCACAGGGCTAAAGGCCCACCTAGTCACACAAAAGGTAATTCTTATTTTCTGTGGTTGGCTTCAAGACCAGGATTGCCAAATCAGAAGTTGCATGTTACATTTTTGAATTACTACATATTTTTATGTACAAAAATAAACTCTTTTAATATAAATTGTATTGAAAATTAATTTGTATGAGTAAACAGATACAAATTATATCTAATTTAAGTTATTTTTATGTACTATTTCTTGTATTATTTTATTCGTACATTTCAAAGAATAAAATGTGTTGCCTTGTACTACAGTAGTGCCCAGATTTAACGCTTGGGAGCAACGAAAACAGTGATTTAACCAGAGTATTTTTAGGAACCTTAAAAAAAATGAAATATCTAAGTAATGCTGACAATGTAATATAAATTGTAATATACTTCAACTAAAAATACTATGCTGGCTGCAGTATGTACAGTAGAGTCTCATAATAGCGAAATGTCACGGTTCTGGGTTCGAACTTCGCTATAACCGTGTCTTCGCTATAGCCGAATTTGGCCGATTCTGGCCCCTAAACCCAAAAATGCATTAAAACTGTCTTTAATCTTAGTTAATTACAAAGTAGTGCGTTATTTTAAGGAAATATAGGTTTATTTTAACAGGTAAGTATGCGCTGGTTACAGTGATACCCAACAAGTATGGGTGCAACTATTCGCTAAGTCAAAACAGGCCAAAAACTCTGCCGCGTCGAGTAAGTGTAGCTTGACCGCCTCAACGGTGTCTCGCCCTTGCGGGCGCGTGGCAAGAGTGCACGCGCCAACACAGTCAAATTGATTACACTGCAGGTCGCTTCAGACCAATGTAATCAGTTTGACGAGTGTAGCAATTTATTTATTTTAGCATTCATGTTCTCATAATAATTCGGTGTGCCCTTTCACACTGGAACGCGCCAAATAATTTGTGCGTTTGTCCGAGACATGTAAAAATCAGCTTGGACAGGTGAATGTAATTGTTCGTCCTTTGGGTAGGTAAAGCTGGTGTGTTTGCCAGCAAAAATGAGTGACACCAACATTGGTAGTTGCTTTATTTTCGCGCACTAGTTGTGAGTTGTGTTTAGCGGCGGCACAAAGTTAACTTCCAAGCCAATAAGTAGTAACAGAAGTGGGCGCACGTGTCAGCAATGACTTTGACCAAGGTCACAAGTTTGTGATTTTACTCCGGCATTGTGCCAACAGAAAAATTGTCGGACTTACATGAGTGGTACCAAACCTAGACAAGACAGTTCGTTGAAAAGCAATGCTAAGGCTAGACATGCTCGTTTTCACACACCAGTGATGTTTTTTTACTTTTTATTTTTCTTTCTCCCCCTTCACCTGACCAAACAGACTTATTCCAAGACAAAATAAATGTGACTTACTCTGGTTACCACGTTATTCCTGACGGTGCGTACCATACTTTAACAATGCAACGGCCAATGCGCAAGGATTTATTGCTTCTCGCTCAAGTTTATGGGATGTTTAATGTATTAAATTATAATTTATAATTACTGTGCAGTAAATGTTGAAATTGCCATTTAACTAAAAGATAAAAACATGTACGGCGGACTGTGTGAGCATGAAGGTGAATCAGAACAAATGCACTGACACAGGATGCGTACTCTCATCCGCCATCCTTGCTGCTTATCTCAAAAATTTGAAGGTCTACGGAGTAAAATATGAGCTGTAGCAAGCTAAGCAGAGATAAGCACGAGTAGTTGTGTGTGGGTGCATGTGTGAGGGTAAGAGAGAGTGCTATCGTATCTGCCAGAGACATTTCTCCTGTATGTGTGGTGTGTGCGTGACTCTTGTATAGAACAGCCGGCGGCAATTATTCTTAGTGTAGTGAAGATACAGTATATGTCCGCTGTTATTCAATCAGAACACGCAGTTCTTGTTCCAAATAGCTGTGTTGTAGGCCCAATAGAGGATCAAGGTGCTCTCCCGGAGAATTTAGCATTTCCTAGGAGACTTTCCCATTTTATTGCCGTTCCTACGCATTTCCAAAAATTCCGGGCCTCTAATTAAATTATAGTTGAATTCTAATGAACATACAGTATGCAATTTTAAATAATCTTTCCTGCTTGCGATATTAACTTTTCCATTTTATTCCTTCAAAATTATTGTTTAAAAAATTTTTTTTGGTGGGGGCGTTGAGAATACTGTTGTGGTTGCGTTGTTGTAATAGCCACTGTCATAGTTGCGTGGCTCGACTGTACGTACATCAGAATTCAAAGTTTTAATTCAAAGTTGTAATCCAAAATTGTAACCAATAATTAAAATCAGAAACGCAAGCTGTAAGTGATACTAAACACGGTTGAAAGTACAATGATTAACTACGGAAATGTAGCCAACGGTCACCTGGGTTGAAAAGGAGCGGGGCAAATAAAGGGTGCAATTCTATTTTTAGAACAACGCACGCTTGAGTTTGGGGAGGGAAGCAATGTTTCCAGGCAGAAGCATGACTCATGTGATAGTGCCAGCGGTTTGTCTCAGAGGGGCGAGGGGTGGCGGCGCGAGGGTTGCATCCGGCTAACAAATACCTACTCACTTTACAAGGTCACGTACATCGCCACAAGCCTGCTTCACATGACTCACCATACATGTTTCTACTCATAAAATTCACATTTTTCATAGAATTTTTTTGCAATTTTTTTAACGGTTCCTGAAAAAGACTTTGCTATAACCATGTTTTCGCTATCTCCGTGTTCGCTATGATGGGATTCTACTGTACTTTTTTCTCCGTATTTAAACTTACACAATCCATCGAGAAACAAAAAAAAAACCTAAAAATTTGTTTAAAACTTTGGCTGCGGGAGTGACTTTGAGATAAGCACACGCAGCCGAGTGAGTGACGCTGTGTTGCGTAACAAGTGCACGCCTAAATT
The DNA here is from genome assembly GCA_003012365.1 of Medauroidea extradentata. Classification (NCBI taxonomy): domain Eukaryota; kingdom Metazoa; phylum Arthropoda; class Insecta; order Phasmatodea; family Phasmatidae; genus Medauroidea; species Medauroidea extradentata. Next base: position 10,488 of record PNEQ01053659.1, on the reverse strand, counting down.
CTCATCCTAGAGGCAGATGAGTGAACGAGTGGTACCCAGTTGCCACTGCGTGCTGGTGAATAGCACAAGAACCAATTCACAGATAGTGCTTCGTGTTTCCATTATAATTCGCTGCAGTGCAGCGTGCTATATTGATTAATTTTATTACCGATAGAATGCAGTGGTGTCCAGTGTGATTATTTTCTCTTGTGGCCCATGATAAAACCGAGAATTTATAAAAAATACGTAATTATATTGTTTATACTGACTTTTTACAACAAATTTACAACCGTAAATGTAAATAATTTGTTTCCCTGGTGCTAAAATCACGCTCTAGTTCAAAGTATTTTTAGCGAGCAGACCAGCCAGTTTTTTTTCATGAGCGCGGCTGCCTACGAGCTACAGTGGCTGCCACTGCGCATATTTAATTATTATTTTACAGTTATCTCTCAAACTTTAATTCAGTTTTTATTGTAAACATGTTTTCATTGGAATTTCTTGAATTTTGTTGGGGGAGCGGGTGGGGGGAGGGAAACAAAAAACTGACGGCTCGGCAGTGTTAGTCATCTCTTCTCACGAGTTTATAGCCCAACTCACCACGCACATGCTCGCCGAGCATTCCACTCAATGTCTTTTGAAGTTTTTTTGCCGATTTTTTTTCTTTCACGGCTGTGGCTTATCTGTTGATGGGATGGTAATGTGTTTTGTTATTGTTTTGAGCTCACAGACTTTTTAAAAATTACCTTAAACTCTGAGGCTTGAACTTTTTTTTGTGTGGTTTTAAAAAATATTAAGTCTGAATTTAACGAAACAACGATTTAGAGTAAACATTTTCGGGTCTTGTGGCATTTCATTAAATCTGGGTTCTACTGTATTTTAACCACACAGTTAACGTTGCTGTGACAGTATTCATGCGTCAGTTAGATGATTGTAAAACCACGCGAACATAAATGTGTTCCTTTAATATATATAAGCTCTTAATTTAAGCATAATGAAATTGAAACAACTACAACTAATTTCTTTGTCTGGCAGTTTTGGACTTTGGTGTGGATGCATCAGGAAGTGTTTGTATGGTCAGTATACAGTTATGGATTAAGAAAAGTTTTTAATTCTGTGTCGAAGGCTTCATTTACACTAGACCCCCGATTTTTATAACCCTGGATTGTACAAAGGTATAAATTTTACAAAGGTAGCGATTTTACGAATATACTCTCGGGAACTGTAAAAAACCACAAAAAATTTTCCAAAAAAAAATGTTGAAGCTGTTAAAAAATGTGACGGCGCACTTCGGAGAGCAACATTCAGCCTGTGAGCACTACTACGTACATTACACAGTTTGTGTACCCCTCATTTCTTTATAATAAAGGAAAGCTTACTCATTTGTTGATAACAAGACCGAGACAGCTAGAGTTACATGCTTGTCTCACAGCGGGCAGATGACCCCTTCCCCATTCCCCACATTATACCGTACTAAACCTCTGCTTGGGAAGCATCTTGCAACGCGTTTCCCAGAACCTATCAATATTCTCACTCCCTTAGCGAAAAATTTCCAAGCCCTTTTCCGTAGCCATTAACAGCTCACTTTCATGTATTCTAACACCAGTAAAGATAATCTTTGTTACAGTGGGCAAAATAGGTTTTTTCGTTTCCCGCCTCTACCCGCATCCAACCCCTGAAAATGACAAATAATCAGTAATCACATGTCTTGTATGTTATTTTTTTAGTTCTGAAAGTTTTTAGTAGTTTTATTTAATTTTCCCGGTGAAGTGAGAAACTTCTAGTGTTGCTATCGTCTCCAGGCTGTAGGATTTCAAATCATCTGCTTTATGGAATTTCTGAGTGACGCAGGTGATTGACACACGTTTACCTTTGTCTGCTTAGAGTATTGTGCCGTGGCGGAGTGTGTGAGTGTGTGTGTGTGTGACTGCATGACTGCAAGCAAAGTGAAGCGGGTGATGTGTTATCAGCTCTACACATCAGCAGGGCGAGCGTAAACACGACTGGTCAGAGGATAAAAAAAGCATAAGTGACTAAATTTGGACTTGACGGTGCCGTTTTGGCATTACCTCGACTCTTGCCGCACACATACAATATCTGGGTGTGCCATCGTTAAAAGGGCACAAGTACCGAACACAATACAGCACAAAGGCACAAACTTCACTTGATTTTTTTCATTCATTCTTTTGGTGTTGCAAGGATAGTAGACCAACAACTCGTAGCCTCTGAAAAAAAAAAATGTTGCGTGCGTCACTAATTTTGGTTTATTTTGATGAGAGTTTTGCAAATTTCACAAAATGCTACGAACATCAAGTCTACATGATCGCGAAAAGGCATCCGTGTTTGGTGTTATATTTTTTAGTGACGTGGATTGGTTGTATCAATTGTTCGTAGGTGTGATTTTAATTGGAAGACGTCTGTCTGTTGATATAAATTTAAACTTTAGTTACTATTTGCCACTTTCATGTGAAACGATACGGATGTTAGTGTTTTCTCTTTTTTCTCTCTTTTTTTCCTCCCTCGGTCATATTTACCATTCAGGGGTACTCTTTTAATCAGATGACGTCAGTCTTGTGATATAAATTTATATTTTAATGATAACTTGTCTTACTTTCCTGCAAATCGCTACGAAAATCAGGGCCCAATTGGATATACTTTGCGGAAAAAATTTGGTAAAGGGGTGGCCTCAATCAATTTTATGAAGGTAGTGACTTTACGAATGTCATAAATGGAACCATCAGTGTTCGTAAAATCGAGGGTCTAGTGTAATCTGTAATCCAAACAGAAAGTTTGTTTTCTTCAGTTTATGTGACTGTCATTAAAAAATACTTACTACTTATTACTACTAGTATTTTTAATATCCTGTGGTTGTGATTCAGTGTTTGTATTGTGTAGTATTTCTTTGTGAGGCTTGTGTTGGTGCCATAACAATTGATGAATTGTGGTTGTTTTTCTTTTTGTATTTGTTTATTGGCCAGTGACTTAGATGTGCTTATAGAAAGAATGTTTGTTAGTCGTAAACTGTATGTACTGTAATGATGAAATGTTGCATTATTTAGCATTTGATGGTATGTACAGTATTTGCTTAAAAATGATGGTGTTTAAAAATTATCTGCAGTTAATGTAAACACTTGTGAGCAGGAAAGTTATGTTGTGATTAAGGAACTAATACAGTTCTCTTGCATTTAATCTTTTCCCTGACTGAAGTTGTGGAAATTTTTTTCTTCCCCTTTGTTTACCCTTTATTATTGTTTCTTTATTAATTTATTTAGTATTTTATCCTATCTGTGAAAATTTAATTCCTTCTGTATTACTTTTGGATCATTTTGAACAAAGGTTAAGGCAAGACTGTTTTTGTAACTGTGATAAAGAAAGTTGATATTTAGGCCGCTTGCATCCATTTCTTCAAAATAACACCCCTCCTTTTTGTCAAATTGTAACATTTAGGACTTTTTTTTTCTGTTGGCTCTAAGTTGTTTACTTTTATTTCCAAAGTTGTTTTTTTAAATCTTGTATTCAGCAATGGTGTGTTGTGTTCAGCTGTGAAAAATTAAAGAACCTAGTTTCCTGATGTTTTTGAAATTAAATTGTACTGACTTAAAGTCATTTTCAAACCGTAAGTCAAAGTTTTTTTTATTACCTTAAAATAATTTTTATTGGTCTTTGTCTAATACATAAGTCAACAATTTTTTTCTTATCTTAATGTACAGTATCTAAACTGTCATTTTTTTAAGTCGTATCAAAACTTAGTTCATGTACTAATTTGAGTCTGGGGGATAAGAGGTTTTTTCCCCCCTTTCATTTAAAGAAACATTTTTCAGGAAACATAATTTTTTGTTTCAAATATTATTTTAAAATGTTCTGGTATGCTCAGATTCATTATGTTACTAAACAAAAGTTTATGAAAATTTTTCTTGAAGAAAATTATTGGTTATGCTCAATTATAACTTATTGCACCCAACAAACTACCAAGACAGTGACTATGTTTTACTCACATTTTTGTTGAGTAAATGCATTCATGAGGGATATACACCAGATGTATTTTTCCGCATTTGACGTGCGAAGGCAGTGAAGCGATAAGGTTCAGCTTTTCACACTTGACGGTAACAGCATCATTTCTATTTGTGGCCCACCAAACTGACGTGCACTGTTTCCGTACTATTTTTCTTATAGGAGTAAAAGGGGAGACACATATTTTTATTTCTGGAAAGTTTTTCAGTTAAGTTTATTGTATGCTTCCAACGTTATGTTTTACAAAACCATTTATTTGTCACTAATGACTGATGAGGTTTAGTCTCTCATATCGGTTCTGAGGTACTAGGAATGAAAGATTCAGTAGTTACATTGGATACCGCCTCATCACAGTTACCTGGCTGAGAATTGCAGCACAGAGTGTCTTAGAGTGTTTATGGTTTGGAGTGACAAGACCTCACAGTTTCAAATATTCACACCCTTCTAGTCTTTGTAGGCCAGAATGGATGCCAGAAAACATGTAATGAGACACATGAACGTTGTTTCTACCAGGTTTTTATTGTGCACACACTGTTATATAAGGTTGAGCACACCCATGTTACCCTTATGTAAATGACGTAGTTTGACAAAGTTGAGGATGTTAAGACTTACAGAGCTGTCATGCTATGCTCATAAGTTTAACAGAATTACTATAGAGAAGTTCTGGAAGCTCAAAAGTTCTCACGCCTGATAATGTGAACATGCTGTGAGAAGTAGCACTCAGGAGAACAGATAAATAAAAAAAGTTCTAGAATGAGTTATGGTAGAAAAGCACTTCTAGTCAGATTTTAGAACGTTGAAGTCCCCTGTTATAGGTCCTTCGGAATAAAGTGAGAACTAAATATTTTACCTTTAAAAACGACATATACTGCATATAAACATTTACTATAGTTATATTATTGCTTGAATGGTTGGCAGCGAGTCAACGCAATATAGTTCCGTGTATTTTCGTATTTAAATGCAGCAATAGTAAAACAAAACATCCTAAATAGACAAGTATTTGTATTTTATATTATGTATTAATAAACTTTTCTTTGTCAAACTGTATATAGGTTCCTGCAAGCTGCACAATTTATCTTACACGCGCAAACATCAAGTGACATGTCCAGAGAGGTTAGATGTTTCCCATTGTTAGCTATTACGCGTGGAAAGATACGAGTTCACTGAAAATAGAACTTGAGCAGTACTTTGAGTGCTCACTTTATCCTGAACCACCTATACCTTCATCTTCATCTCTAAGACTAGGGAGAGAGGGTGGATTTATTCGCCATGCAGTTACTGCTTGCGATAATGATAAAACATTATAGAAAGAATTACTTAATACTGTAGTAATCAGGCCTAGATCTCTAGTCATTTAAAAATACGTTCAGGAAATGAGATCATGACTGTTCACATTCTTAAGGTGGTGAAACACATGTACAGAAGAGAATTCCTGTCCTGAGGGTTGCCACTTTACAAGTTGTTTACACATTACGTGATGTAATTAGTCTAATAGGTGCCAGAGGCTTGACTTTGTCGCTTTGTGGCTAGCTACGCTTCTCTCTTTACTCTGGTCACATTTTCTCTCTTCTTCTCACACACAGCACCCATCACATTGCACTACATTGGAACCTTCCAAGGAAAATGGGAGGGAGAAACTTGAAAGGATCCCTAGCCACTTGTGGGCCCGTATTAGGTTTGGATCTTAGAGGACAGTCCATTCATGCAAAATAGCAATGTATGTGTTTACAAACTGCAGTGGAACCTCTTTGTATTGAACACAGAGGTAGTGAACGTCCACATCTATGGAACACATTCTGTGGTCCCATTTCTGATCTGTCTGTATTTCAAGACCCTGAGAAATGTGGATAGTGATTGCACTGTAGTGTAGTTTCAAACAGGATTGGTACTTTGTCAAAATGGCACGGTTAGGGCCGGTATTAATAACTGATTGTTTTATTTACATTTGCCATAACATTTTTAAATACCAAGGAAAAAACCACTATTAAATTGTGCTTGCTAAATCAAACAAATTTGCATTTCCAAACCATGCAACTGTTGTAGCGTGTCTTATGCTCAGACTATGTAAAAATTGCTAAGTTTCCAGTTTTTTGTAATTTTTTTATGTTTTGTCATTGCCAAATATATAAAAATAAAATTGCTAACAAAACTTATTGAAACACGTTGACGAATCCAAGATGGATGCTGATATTGACCTTATCTGTCGCAATAAATTTAATGTATATGTTTTGGATGTGGATGTTTGGTTAACATGGCTACATATCCTGGAAGGGTAGCTGGCCTCAGTCTTCCCACACCTTTTTCATTCCTTCTGTGCTTCTGTGGATTTCTTGTGGTTGTTGGGATGCGTCTCTTTCTCCGAAGTAGTAAAGGTAACGCCGGCCAAAGGGCCAGCTGTGGGTTAAGTCCATTACAGCACGGCCTAACCTCAAACCACCACTACCCTTCGTTCATTGGCCACAGATTCTCATTGTTATTTATCAAAATATTGTTACTCCGGCATGTAGTGTTTTCAGATGTTAAATTGCAGGCAGTGTCATGTCTTTTGCAGGAAATATTCACGTGAACGTTTTAAAGAAGCCGCCATGCTAGTTGGCCAATTACAGCAGAGCATAACATTTAATTCTTAATGAACATTCAAAAGCATTACCACATGCAAATATTTAATCATGTAAATTGTCTTACTTGTAATAATTAATGCTGTGCCATCTCTTTAAATATATTCAAACATGCAACAAGGTGGCAGAAAGTTACGCACCCCGTCTGGGCCGATGAGTCCTTGGCAGCCATCATGCTTGTGGCAGTTCGTCAGTATAGTCTAAACAGGTAGGACGCTGTCCGTGTGCACTTCAAACTTTGTTACTGATTTAGTTTTCAATAGTCTTCATGTAGTGTACCGGTTCACCTGTGCAACCACACGTCTTCAGACATTCCCCCTAGTATTGCTAGTCCGCTTCATACCAGTTTTGGTACTTTTAATGTAAAACCACGCGCGCGTTCAATCATCGCAGCAGGGCTAGGAAACTTATATTGAGAGCCATCCGAGCATTCCCGTTAAATATTCGGGACGGATATAATTTATGGTGCATTATATTCATGTGGTGTATAGGTCCATGGCGTGATTTCACAGTTTTATCATCATTTTAAGGGCATAACCTGTAATTGTAACATACCACGTGTGCGCGTTAATGGTCGCCATTGGGTAGCGAGTTGAGCTCCGAGATTACGTATGCAACATCCACATCCATTGCATAGCATAGAGGAGGGAGAAGAATTCATGATATGCGAGTTATGTTGGTTGCAGTAAGTACATTCATTCGGCAGGCATAATCCATAATAACCAACGCGAGTACCACGAACCATGCCTGTAGAGTCATCACACTGTTACGTGCCCGGGGATAGACTGCCTTGCATTGTGTTTAGGGGAAAAACAAAGCATAGTGATTTAGAGCATTCACATTTTACACCTGTGTCCATCTCTAAGCAAACCGTCGGCCCATCCTAGTGGCCGCCGACCCTTGCTGCTAAAGAGCTGCATTTTCACATGCCACAGGGACATCCATCCTTCACTTCGAACCTACCCACCACCGCAGAATTATGTATATTATTCACGGTAACGGAACATCCCAATACCTTATTGCATACGTGAACATAACATTCAGGCATCTTGTATTTTGGGAGCCAATAAAATCTTATTGAACTGGAGCTTTGCAGTTACATCATGGTATAGTGTGTTACAACCTATGTCACCATAAGAATAAGAATGACATTGGCAGGATAGCCGAGCACAACGAACAGACCACCCCCTGAGTCACCCAAGAGTCTCTAAATTGTAATATGAGGGGAGTATTACTGGCGCCCTATCATCCATCACCCATAGACCCAATCTGTATCAGATTGGTTATCCTGATCCCTTTACGACGTTAAAGGTAAGGTGCTTTCTGATTGTCCAGAAGGGCTATCTAGGGTCCTGAGATTGATCTAATAGGATGAAATGGGGTTAGGAAGGCTGTGATTGACTGGAAGTCAATTGAGAATGGCTTTGTTTGTTGATACATGATCATAGAAAGCAGTGATTTGAAAAATATTAATTTGCAGGTGCTTCTTCCTTAAGGAAGCAAAAAACCTTAATCTCACACACTTCCAGCAATTAATACTAGCAATTAGTTGGACAAGGGGTTGTCATCTGAAAGATAATGTCCCTAATAAAGCTAGCCCTTCATTCCCCAACTTTTTTTTCTCCCCGCTTTCTGTACTCCAGCACTCGCCTGTAAGGATGACTGTACATAAATACTATGTGATGCTGTCACAAATTGGATAGTATGTAAACATACATTCTACACCACTGTTCAAATCCCAGCATTGTTTGCCTGCCTGCAGATACTATACAAATCACAATGCTTTGAAGTCAGGCTCTGTATAATAACATGCAGTTGCTTGCAGTAGGCAAGTAGATTATATAACAGGCTTGCAATAAGCTTCATTTAACAAGCTTCCTGCAAGCTTTCTTTGTGGGGATTAGAACTCTCTGGATATAAAATAGTGACATTATAATACTCTATGTACCTAACTCCTTAAAATAAGCATCACAGAATTCAACATTGTTGAATTAATTTCCACATTGAAGCTTTGATTTATGTACCTGTTGGCTGGAAAACTATTTCCTGTCTTTTGCTCAGCAGGTGAGTGAGCAGATCAGGTTGAGCTAGACAGGGTGCATTACCATATTGTAAATATTTGCACCTAGATTTTCACTGTCTCATATCTCTAGTGTAGGTACAGTTGTCTTACCCAGCCATGGGCCCAGTACATTAACACCCGGTCTCGGTGCGTGTTTTTCTCAGAGTGCTTCCATCCCCACAGCCAAGGAAGACGTGTTTGTGTGAAATGCTGTGTGCAGAAAGGAAGGTGTGTATGTGCTAAGCATATTGCACCAGGGTAGAGTCAGTGTTGTTTCGCCAGAGAGGAAATACAGTATAATGTAGCAGCAGTGCATTAAAAGCAGAGCAGTGTGTTTTTACGTCACAGTCAGCCAACTCCGCACTTAAAACAAGGGTTATCTTTTCTTTTGTAACCAATTTTCAGAGGCATTGTTAAATGCTGAAATAAATTGTGTTCTATTTTACGCAAGTTATTGTTTTTATTTTTATTAAGTTTCTGGTCACGGCACATTGTAAAAAAGGGTTTAATTATGTGTTTGGTATGCCTAAATATAACTTTAAATTAACGTATTTAATTACACATGCTGTCACGTCTTCTGATTTGTCTGACTTTAACTTTGTAATAGAAACTACTTAGGCTGGTTGTGTTGTGCCGCCGGACAATGTGTAACAGGCGAGTTCATTCCCTCTGCGGCCATCTGCCGGCAGTATAAAAAAGACGTGGAGTAGGACACTCCTGCTGCGTGGGCACTTCCGTGTTGTTTCACTGACACTGTGGTTCTATTTGCAGGATTTTTTTAAACTGCGGTAGCTCTATCTTTTCAACCACGTAACGATTATTGTTTTACAATTTTTCTCATTGTAGCACTGGATATTGTTGCTATTTTCATATTCAGTGTTTTAATGCCACTAAGCATTGTTATCTCACCATGTTTTTAGTACTTTTTTTTTTGCGTTCATGTTGTGTCGTGACCACATGTTATTATTATCATCATTATTAAATATGCGGTCAAACTAAACCACCAAGTCTCCTTATTTTACTACCGGTATCTAACTAGGAATCTGTGGTTTCTTCACGGCCTAGGGTGTGGACGTACGGACTACCTCCAGAAGGCAGTGTGCATTTAGGTAGGTTTTCTCAGGTTCTCCCAGTACCCTGATTTTGCGGCACAAGACATTGAGATACCAATGAGAGAGAGAGATGGGATGCTGGCACGAACGTACCATGACCCGAGGAGAGTCTCATGGCACGAACGTACCATGACCCGAGGAGTGTCTCATGGCACGAACGTACCATGACCCGAGGAGTCTCGTGTCCGACTGTAACTTTCACTCGGTGACACACATCAAATCAAAGCTATCACCGATGCCACCAAAATTCATTGTTGCCCTGACAACCAACCGAGCCGCGACGACCGGCAACAACCAAAGCCTCCCTCGGTCATTGACGGCGACACAGTGAAAAAGAGGGTACCATCTGAGTTATGAAGCATTTGCATTATTACTCAATCTCAAGCTAAATGACCAGAATGTACATGTACTATCAAATGTGATTAAACAGGTAAGAGTATGTTTTCGTGTTTAAAGAACAACCTACATAACGAAGCATGAAGAAAGTGAAGATTGTATTTCTAAAACTGTTAAACATGTAAGTTTATATAACATGAAGACAGTTTGATGAGACTCTGTGCACAGAGAATGAAATTATTGTTGTAGGTACCATTGCTTTGTTGAATTAAGAACAGTCTAGTTTTGGTAGTCAACTAATTTGGATTGTTTTTACAATAGTCTGGTGTATAGAAGAACAGCCTGTCCTCTACGTGCAACAATATATTAGAAC